>JAOEGS010020141.1:0-83103 GCA_025447755.1 Corythornis vintsioides
AATCTCCACCCTCTCCCACCCTCTTTCCCTACACCGCGCTTTTCCCTTCTGGCTTTTTTTTCCTTTTTTTTTTTTTTTTTTTTTTTTTCTCCTTGCATCACCAGAATGAAAGCTTCCAAAAAGCTGGTGTAGCATGTGTGACTCTTCAAGGTGAATGTCTTCGGTCAAACTCCAGGTTTTGGGAGGTGTTAGGTTTTCTCACAGCCCTGCCACTGCTTCCGGCTTCCAGACAAACCTGCCCCCCTTCCCCCCCTTGGTAAAATGGCATTAATTCTTCTCTTGTTTTTAATCGTGAATATTTAAATTATAACTTCTCCGCAGCAGAGTTAATCAGCTGAGCAAGGACTTAGAAGAGGCTAAAGGGGCATTGTCATACACCAGGACCAGCCAGTACAGTGAATGTGCACAAATGTTCAGCTCAGCAGAGCCCTTTGTTTTTCCAGGGATATAGAATATTTATTGGGTATTTATATCATTTACTAGCTGCTGCAATGTGCCATTTTTCACCAGCTGGTTCTAATCTTGTTGTCAGCTCTTCTACACTAGCTCCATTGCAAAGATTTTAACTGGAATTTGGAATCCTAAAGGAGTAAGGGTAGGTAGTTGATGTGTATTTCTTACCAGGAGAGTACATTCCAAGGTTGTCTTTCCTTTTCCTCACTCTCAGACTCTGCAATTTATTTCTATGGCTAAAAATGTCTGTCCTTACCAGGACTCATGGCTGAATCTGATGATCTCTGTCTAATTCCCAGAAAAGAAGCATTTCCACCCCAGAATTCCCTCTGAAAAGTGCTGGCAAGCAGAGTTTCCTGGATCCTGGCCTGTTGTGCCACTGGATAACTCCACTGGTTTGAGAGGGGAGGATGATCTGGGTGGTGCTTGGCAGCAGCAGCACAGCAGGGAGAAGACAGTGTTGCTGTTGTCTGCGCAGGGTGGAGCAGCGTTTAGCCCTGTACCCGGGCCTGGAGGTGGCAGCCTCCTTGGCCACCCTTGGGCTTCTCTGGCCGGGACAGAGCTGCACTGAGAAGGGCAGCAGGGGTGTCTTGCACTCTGCTCTCTCCAACCCCCAAGCCTGGGGATTGTCCACTTGTGAGCTCTGTGTGCATTGTTTGCTCGAATAAATGGTTTGGGCTGTGATTTTTTTTCTCTTTTTTATTTTTTTGGCAAGTTTTCCCCAGGAGAGGGAGCAGTTCGCACAAATGATGCCGAGGGGAATGAATCAGCTTGTTCCAGCTCCAGCTAAAGATAATTTGCTGCCTTGCTGTGAATGCAACCTTCCTTCAGGCCCTTCATCTTCAGCCACTCTTCCTTCACCTTCTGACCCCTCTCAGACCCTTGTGGAGCCTTTGTACCTGTGGTACCTTTGTACCAGTGCTTTGAGGCTGGTTTTCAACAAAAGTGCTTGCTCCTCTTCCCTCTTTAAAGGGCCTTTCCCACCACTGTGCACACCAAGGCTGCTTCCAATGCCCTATCCCATCACCCGCATCTCCATCACTGGTCCCTTAGTTAAAGTCTCTTTCCCGGGCTGTGTCCTGTCCTATCCGTCTCCATTCAGAGCCACAGATTTGTGGCTGGGAGGCAGCTCCTGCAGTTACTATGGTGATAGTGGTCAGGCAAAACAGGACACTGGTTAACTCAGGAATCTGGAGCTGCTTTGGTGAAAATCTCCTTTCAGTTCTAGCAATAGTAACTTCCAGAGGCTTGCTGCTGCTCAGATACTTTGGAGGCTGACCGTTTTCCCTAGCAGTTGGCTGTATTTCCAGTGACACAAGCATAGCAAACCAGAGGGAAAATTAGGGGTTGTGGAGTTCAAAACCACTGCTGCCAAAGTTCCTGCCTTATTATATCAGGAAAAGTTCCAAAAAAATGGTAGCCTGGTTACCACTTCAGAAAGGGTTTACAGTTTCTTGCTGATGACTTCTTTCTTTCTTCCTCCCTTTTTTTTTTTTTTTTTTAATAACCAAGAGGGGATATAACAGAACTAGCCTTGTGATAAATAAGCCTCTGCTGCATTGTATCTCGGTACATCTGATACAAAAACATCTACAGACATGTGCTGTGATTCTTAGTGCTGCTGTAAGCTGAATCGCTCTGGGAAAATTTCCAAGGAATAATGAGCAGAATTCTCAAGGACAAGACAAGGAGGACAGCACAAGGTATCTGTTCAACAGCAGTCCTGGGAAACTAGTGTGGCAGGGAGGCTGTCGAAGCAGTGACTGGCATTAATAAGCATGTTCCTCTTTATTTTAGTGTACTAGTGGAAAGATTGGGGAGCTTTTGTCCACAAATGACGCTCAAATTAAAGGCAAAACTCGAGTAGTGGGTTTTGCAGAAAGATGTGAAGTTCTACAGCTGTTCTGTTTTCACTGGAGAGAGATCTGCAGCTGTCTGCTTGGAGATGGTCATCTCTGGAAAGGACATTCCCTGAGACAGAAGCAGTCTTTTTAGAGTGTGGCTGCGACAATTACATCTCTACTGTGTGCTCTCTCTGAATGTTTGATACAAAGAAGTCTAGAGACACATGCTGTGATTTTTAATGCTCCTGCCAGCTGAACCACGCTGGGAAATCTTCCAGGGAGCATCGGGCAGAGTTCTGAAGGACAGATTGAGAACAGCACAAGGTGTCAGTGCTAGCAGCAGCCCTGGAAGACTGCTGTGCAAAAGACGCAGCCTGAGAGGGGGTGAACTAGTGTGTCGCTTCTTTTAAGTTAGTACAAGCAGCATGATCCAGTGTTTGCAAACAGCTTGTGTTACGAGCAGCCCCTGATACTCCAAGTTAACAGTATCTAGGCCTGTGCTTAAGTCCCTTTTTTGGGTACGTGAGTGAAGCAGGATTTCAGTTGTTAAGCTGCATGTCCTTTCTTTGGGTCGAGGAGTATATTGCACCTGAGCCATGTCGCAATTCACAAGGCAGCAGTTGGAGGATGACAGTTCACCTCTCTGGCGTTGTTCTGTCTGCTGTTGGTGAGTGTTATCTAAGCTCATCACATCATGTCCTTCATGTTGGTTTTGGAGCCTGGTGGATGATACTACCCAGGGGTGAGGTTAAACAGTTCACACTGCAGCCAAAGTTCACTCTAGCGGGTCTGAGTTGTCAGCTCTGCTTCCAGTTTGAATTGACAAAATGGTATTAAAAAGGGAGGGGGTTAGTGGAAGTGGGTGAGGCAGTTTAACTCATGTTGTTGATGTGTCCATTCAAAGGGCAACATCAGAGTCAGCTGAATGTGAGTAAATTCACATTTATGAGGGTCTGACCTTAGACTCTGGACCTCCACTGCTGAAGAATCACTAAAGAGACACAGAATTACATGTCCACTGAAATAAGAATGACTTGAACTTCAGCATAAATGCCATGTCCACCTCGGCTTTGTAACGTTCTCTGAGGTAACCACATGTGCTACCTCAGAGGAATCCCTTTTGCCATCTCACCAGACCTGTTGGCCGGTACCATCCAAGGCCCTGTCTTCTTACACAGCTTATCATCTCCAGGACTTTTTGTTCAGAAGACATCCCTAGGCAAGGAATTCCTGCTTCCCATTAAGGCAGTGTGTCTGTTGACACTGGCAGATCTCTTCAGGCTTCATTTTAGTGCCTTTCTAGCTCTTTGCTTGGATGATTCTTTACTTCAGCTGTGTGTCTTCAGTTTTATAAAATCTCAAGATGGTCTTTCTACCTGCTGGCACCTCGCTGCCCAGATATGTCTGTATCTGAAAACACAATTGTGTTGTGTAGTAGTCTCCCAGAATTTTTATTTAATTACTTTTTACTTGAGTCTGAGCACTTATTTAAACAAGGATCAAAATTTCCAAACAGGGCAAGCTGTTACAAGAAGCTAAATTCAGCTGAAGTTTTGGACGAGGCCTTAGATGGCTTCTGACAACTAGTGGGCTCTCTGCTTAGATGCAAATCTATGCAGAGAAAAAGTGCCCGTTTAAACTTAGGGTTGTCATTTTGTCCCTTTGCAGAGGACTCTGGTTACAGGGGAGATCCCAAAGCGCTGTTAGGAAGGAAAGGATATTTGCCTGGATAGTTCTTCTCTACTGTCTGTCCTCTCCACAGGGTGAGGGTGAAAGTTGTCAGTTGTACTGTGGGATAGAGAAAGCAGCCCAAGTTCACAGGGAAAAAGGGTGGCATTTTCGATAGTATCAGCTGCGACATAAGTCAGTGGCAGATTCATCCCTGACCTCCACATCAGCGGCACAGGGCCAACATTATATGCTCCAGCAAATCATTGCCTCAGGCTCTGCAAATCCTGTGCTGTTGTCCTGCTTCTGGGGCAGTAAGAGGACAACCCTGTATCACCAGGAGCAAACTCTACAGCAAGAGTGGCGATAACGCTTTAAGCTGCTGAGCTCGGTGTGCAGGGCTGGAGCTTGATCCCTAATGGAGAGCTCTCAGTGGCCGGGGCACTGCCAGCGAGCGTCTCTCGGCCGCTCTAGTGAGCGCAGGAGCTGCCAGTCCAGCTGCAGAACGCGGGGCTGCGCAGAAAGGACGCTCCTCCCCTGTGGTCGCAGCGAGAAGCGCAGCAGCTGACACTGCAGACAGCCCCCGTCCTTGCTTGGAAATCCTGTCTGCTGTGGTTCAGGCTGAACGCAGTCTCCCAACCCTCTGCTCTGCTTCTCGGCTACTCTTCTCTTCGGTGTGCACAAGCTTTGTGTTGTGAAATGAGGCACTAGGTGAGAACACAACGTCTTCACCTAGAGCAGATGAGCAACAAGCTTCTTTGCAATCTCTTGTGAGGGACAGCAAAAACAGTGGTCCTGTAGCCAGGTTTGAAGGCTTTGGTTTCTCCAGCTTCTACCAATTTCCTTTCTTTCAGATGCTCTGAAAATGGATTAAGACTTAGACGAGTTAAAAACTGGGACAACAGAGAGGCTGAGTGGTACTTGCAGGAAACATGGCAATGGGAGAAGGGGGGAGAGAAAGAATGGGACAAGAGTGACCTTGACAGGCGAGAATAACAGGCAGGGATGTCCCAGGAGATGGAAGTGCAACAGGCAGTGGAAAGGGGAGACCTTGGAAAGATTAACGAGACTAAACTGTACTGAAGAGGAGGGACCTTGCACTGAGCTTTCCAGGCAGCTGTACAACCATTTTCTCATGCTTTGAAGGAGACAAACACATGCAATGTGTGGCTGAAAGCAGAAATCCAAGAATAAGGTTTTTTTCTATTTCCTCCCCTAATTTTGTAAAGAGGTTTGCTCTTTCTATAGAGTTGCTGACTTCTATAAGCTGCTTCTTCAGAAGGCACGGTCAATTTTGCAGTTCATTAGAGTATGGATTTTAATTACACGTGTTAGTATAATGCCTTTGTCTGGGGAAGTGTTGCACAAGAAAAGAAACCTGAGGTTTTACAGCTGGTAGAGAAATAATGACTTGAAGAAAATTCCTGTCTCTGTACAAGTCAAGGCATGCTGAATTCACCCCTCCCCTGGAACTTGTGTCACCATGCACGCAAGCAAGGTAACCAATGTGAGCAGGTGACATTTCTCACCTGCTTGGAAGTTACAGTCAGTGGCAGACTGAGGGACTGGGTAAAATCTCCCCTGCCAGCTCTACCATTCATTCAGCAGGTTCACAGAAGACTGTAGGTTGGATGCCACTGTACAGCTGAGTTAGTAAAACCTTGAAACCGATTTTGCTGATTTCACACTGTCTTGGGTCCTAGAAGTGGCATGTGAGCTCAGGTGGCTGTTTCTTACCTTTTTCCTCAAGCACACTCCAGTGCACATAGAGGATTGGCCCCACTTTCCCTTTGGCAGCCTAGGGAGGACCCTGTTCCTCAGTTTGGTTTCGGGAAAGAGGGGGCTGGAGAAGGAAAGGCTGGAATTAAATGGTCTCCAGACAGCATACAAAATATGGAAGGGGAAGGCCTGCCCTAAGGCACAGAGACCTGGTAAGCACTAAGGTGTGTGCTGAGAGCAATGGGTGAGTGGTGTCTGCTTTGGATGAGAGGAGCTGCCTCACTAATCTCAGCTGAGACCACACAAGGAAAACAGCAACAGATCTGAGTAAAGAATGGGATGCTGGGAAAGAAGAAAACGGGGAAGGAACTGAATTACCATAGCACAGTACAGGAGAGTCAAGGGGGATATGGGGGCTGTGTGTAATCACAGCTGAACAGCTCTCATCAGGCAGATCATCTGCCTTTCAGCCTGCTTTTGATTTTCATCTCACTTCTCCTCCAGCTCTTCTTGAGTCTTGAGGTGGATTTTTCCTCAATATGAAGTGCTAAAGCTGCACATCACTTCTCCTGAGAGTTCCCCTCTCCTTGTGCATTTGTTTAACAGCAGCAAAGGCTTTTCATTTAGAGATGCTGCTGTAGTTCAGAGTTGCTCTGTATGTGTCCTTGGCAGGTGGATTTCCCCATTTGCTCAGGGTTTGTGTATGACACTGGGTCCCAGAGGAATAGCTGCTGCGCACCTGAAGTTCTCTGTGCAGGGCATGTTTGGTACAGTCTGTCTCTGGGTACACAGCATTTGAGAACCCTGGGCAAGACAGCTTGCCTGGCACACCACAGTCCTGCATGTTCCAGCTGGAAGTAACTGACCACCTCTGGCTGCTGGGGCTGCAGCTTTGGTATGTGGGCTCCCGGGCTGAGAACTGGAGTTTTGGCTTTACCACTCTTGAAGATCCTTGATCCAATGACTTCGACAAAGTCCCTTTCCTTCTGAGCCCCAGGCCATAGCAGCTTATCTTAGGATGGGTTTCATCATATGGAAATGGAGCCATCCCATCTAAACAGCCTTTCTGTGCTCTACACACCTGGGATGGCTTATGCTGCCCTTTGCCAGTGCTGTAGGTTGGCGAAGATGAAGGGGTTAAACACTGGAGGAGTCTCTCCTCAGGACACTGATAGCCTCATAATAGTCTCAGACACTGGAGTGCAAGTCCTTTCTATTCTTGATGGTACTGGTGGTGAGGACAGGGCTGAGGGTTACTGTGGTATGGACAACCTTTCTTTACCAAGCATTGCTCTGCAGAGGTGGGAAGTTTAAAAGATGTTGAAAATTGTGATATCACTTGTCAGAAAGTTTACTCATGGTGTCTTTAAGGTGTTGAGAGGTGGAGGAAGATGAGGACAGCATAGGGAAGATTATAACAAAAGCAGGGATGGTCAAATTTAAAACTGTGGTATCTCCACCTGTCTCAAGCAGATTAGCAGCTTCTTTTTTTTCTAGCTGTTGTAAGCAGCTGAACTGATGGGCTGCAGATGTTTGGCCTCACTGCTGTCAGGAGACCATACTCTAAAATCAGACTGCCTTCCAAGGCCATATCCAGACCTGCAGCATGTTTGGAAAGGCACTGGTACGTTGCTGATTTGTGCAATTTTCATTTCCCATGATGATTTTGCTTCAGAAGGGGGAGCAGGGGTTAAGACTGGAGACAGAGAGTTTTGATTCGTGTGGGGCTTAGAAGGAGAAGAGAGAGGCCACTGTTCCTGCCTCCAAGAGGCAACGGGCAGGGGACTGTTTCTATGAGCTGTGCAGACATTTCCTAGAGCGGGCTCTCTGAAGTACCTGCTGGCTGAGGCATTCCAGGCATTCCTGTGCTGTTCTGCTAAGCTCAAGCAGCAGCAGCCCCAAACACTGCTCAGGCTGCAGCAGCCTGGCCTTGGCAAGGGCTCTTACCCAGCCACAGGCTCTCAGATCCATTGCTCTAATGACCAAATTGACTGCGTGGAGCAGTACTGAATTTGCAGCTGCAGCTCTAACAGAAGATGGATGTGATTTTAGTGTGTTGCTGTCTTAACATAGCTGCCAGAAGCAGGTGGAAGTGCTTGCAGTGGGCTATCCACCACCGTGTCTTCTCCTAAGATTTACTGGGTGCTTTGTGGATGGTCCAGAAACTGTGGTTCTCATTAGTCCTTACCCCCACTACAGCTGCTGTGTCCAGTTGTGTCTGCACCTACTGTAAGGGGCAGAGATTCACACTGGCTCCATGTCAACAAGCTTGTAAATCATCTACTTAATAGCCCCAGGTACAATAACATATTAAATACTAAAGGCACTAAGAAACCCTTCCCACCTCACTCACCTTCCCCACCACACACTGAATCTTGTCCAAAGCTGCACAAACAGGATTCTGAGATAAAGACCTTGGGTAAGAATAACTAAAACAAACAGAGCGTGGAGTGGTTTGTTAAGGGACTGGCCTTCTCAAGGCTGAAGGGTGGGTGTGGAAGAACACACCTTACTGAAGGGAAAGCTAAGAAAAATACATCTTGGAGCAAACAAAGCCCTGCCCAGAAGTCTGTAGTATTTTAATTAATTTGATGTAACATTGGGGGAGAATCACACAGGTACCGTGCACTCCGTGCAGAAGATATTGCTTGGGATTTCAGTAACTAGTAACACAAAAACTTTCTAGAAGCAGATGGATTGTATTCTGCTTAGCATGATACAGTGCATTACATTTATTCAGGGTTAATGCAGTTCTAGGGCAGAGACTACATGCTCCAAATTGCCTTTTGTCTGAGTTGTAACCAGGGCAAACATTCTTCCAAGTAGCTCATATGGGGCTGTGTTTTGGATTTGTGCTGGAAACAGTGTTGGTAACTCAGGGATGTTTTGGTTACTACTGAATTTTATCACTTTTACCTTTACCGATTCTTGCACCCCCCCCCATCCCACCAGGGCCAAGGGAAGTGAGCAAGTGGCTGTGAGAGGTGTCGCTGCCAGCTGAGGTTAAACCACAATAGTTGAGATCAAGGCAGTTTTAACAGGTACAGCAGAAGCCACTCATACAAGTGAAGCAAACCAAGGAATTCCTTCAGCCCTTCCCATGGCAGGCAGGTGTTCAGCCATCACCAGGACAGCCAGGCTCCATCACACGTAATGGTGACTCGGGAAGATAAACACTGTCACTCTGAACACCCTCCCCTTCCTTCTTCCCCAGCTTTATCTGCTGAGCATGTCATATGGTCTGGAATAGCCCTGTGGCCAGTTGGGGTCAGCTGTCCCAGCTGTGTCATGCTTCCCCAGACTACCTGCTGGTGGGGTGAGGTGAAGAGCAGGAGCACCCCTGAGTTACCAGCCCTGTTTCCATCACAAATCCAAACCACAGCCCCACACTGGCTGCTGGGAAGACCATTAACTCCACCCCAGCACACCTTTAAAAGTGCTTTAAGAGAATGGACCAATAATCTGCAAACAGTCTGACAGTGAAGGGAGAGAAGAGCAGAACTTTCCCACTGTATCCCTTCCTTTCTCTACCATATACAACCAACCCCTTCTGCAGCAGCAGAGCTCCTGGGGGCACATTAGTTCAGTCACCGTGCAGTGCTTGTCTGTCGATGGCTGGCTTGATGTCAGGGTTCTCGCTCCTATTTTTGTTGTCACGTGGATGAAACCCAGTGTGAGAGCATTATCTGCTATTGATGGGGGCTGCATTCTGATTTAAAGGCCAAAAACTCCCAATCTGTGACTTTGTGAGCCTTTGATCAGGACCTGGGGGAAATATTTGTAGGTGGAATATTGATGGACCATTCTAGTTTTAGGTCAGTAACACCTCAAAACCTGTTCATTTTGCAGGTTTTTTCCCCTAGAAGAGTATGTGGTCTATAGCTCTAGTCAGTCCATGGGGCAATGGCCACATCCCCTTGGCTTGTTTAACTTTCCTGTGCTTCTGCAGAGTTATTGTTAGTTTGCAGATAAGGCCTGTGTTATCATTTTAGTGCAGTCTAAAAGGAAAGGATAGGAGGGAGCTGTTAGATTCTCTGCTGTGTTCCTCTCTGCCTGGTGGTAATAATAACAGTAAAGCTTTATTTTTACTGGTCATCAGCCAAAGGCAACAACTACGCTAAACCAGAAAAGATCACCCCTTGTGCCTTTTCAGTACATGTGCTGAATCTTTGTGTGGATGTTCCTGTACTTCTCTAGGTCTTTCCTGAGGAGACAAGGGGACACCAAGACCTTCATGCAACCGCAGACAAGCTGGTCTGCCTAATCTTAGGCACTGTCTGTGAGCAGATCTCCTGCTCTCTTCCCAGCAGGCTGACTCCTACCCTCCCAGCACAAACCAGCAACACCTCCCTGCTCTCTACTATCTTGCTTTGCTATTAAGACATGGTAGGTTTTTTTACAGCTGCCTGTATCTGCCCCTAGCAGTTGCTGCTTCTTCTTCCTCTGTCTTTTCAGGGGGGCCCTGTCACAAACCAGTTTCCAGGTTTGAAATGAAGGAAGAGAAAGGATGCCTGTATGACTAGAAATCCCCCATAAGCACTGGAACAGGGACTGATTCTCGTGAGGGAACTTTGCACCTTTCTGGAGTGCAGATGCTTGTTAAGGAAATACACTAGAGACTGTCTCACCCAAGGTGTTGAGGCCTCTACTGAATTTAGGTGAATCTAATTTGATGTGTTTATGGCGAGGTCTTGTGGAAAGGGGCCCTGATGCAAAGGTCTGAGCAAAAGGAGGTCTGGCCCTCCTACTGGAGAGAGAGCACAATCCTGGTGTGCTGGCTGAGCACGTCACTTCTGTGAACACTGAGAATGCAATCAGGAAGTAAATCTTGTTCAGAGAGAATTCAGAGTCACTTTGGATGGTGTTCATCCTCATTCTAGATGTCTGCAGAGTAGGTGTGTACATCCAAGCTGCCCAGTCTGGGTTCTTTTGATAGCCAAAGGAAAGAAACTGGTGCTTGTTTGAAGCATTTTCAGGAGTAAGCAAACCTTGCCCTTGGTGCTGTTATCTGTACACAAGAGTTGGGGATGAGCTAAGCTGCAGATATCTGTGGTGAAATATTACTCTTGGTATGATAAAATCTTGGAGAAGGTCCTGGGACCCAAGTTGTTCTGCACTGCGAAAGGAAGAATTGAAGCATGGGAAGATTGTAAACAAAGAATGTATTAAGAACAAGAAAGTCCCGTTAAGGTCATCACCCTTATCAAGTTTACGAGAGATAAATGGGTTGGAAATGGATGTGTTTTGAATAGGGAAAAATAAGTCTAACAGATCACTGTAGACTTAAATATGGGGGACAAAATATTGCAGACAGCAAGTCATCCACTTCAGGACCAGCTCACTGGACTGTATAGCTTTAGAACACCAATAGAAAGCCCCTGTAGAGCCTTTTTGCCAGTAAGTGCAAATGATGGGGATCTGATCAATGTTTATAAATACTTAAAGGGTGGGCATCAGGAGGATAGGGTCAGTCTTTTTTCAGTGATCCCCAGTGACAGAACAAGAGGTAATGGCCACAAACTTGAACATAGGAAGCTCCATCTAAACATGAGGAGGAACATCTTACCTGTGAGGATGGCAGAGCATGAGAACAGGCTACCCAGAGAGGTTGTGGAGTCTCCTCTGGAGAAACCCACCTGGACAATGTGACCCTGGGCCTCCTGTTCCTGGTGACCATGCTGGAGCAGGGGGTTGGACCAGATGATCTCCAGAGGTCCCTTCCAACCACCACCATGCTGGAATTCTGTGAGATATAATTTTCTAGGAAGTCAGGTGGTGATTGTGTAGCACTTCTATTTTTAAAATTTGAGGTCACTCTTATTTGTTTTGAAGTCATTCTAATTGAGGGCTGGAAGGGAGCACGAGTTGTTTTTTTGGGCTAAAAAACTGGTTTGAACATTAACTGAGCAGTGTCTTTCTGGGGCAGGTAGCCATGGAGCCAGGAGGAAGGGTTCTGAAGAGCAGTAAGAGGTAACATTGGCTGTGTCCCTCAGGTTGTGCTTACAGATCGGTCACACTCAAGTGCCAGAATGGCCTGACCCAGGCTGGGGCCATCACTGCTGGGCCTCTGCCTCCTACTTCCGTGGGATAAGAGGACCTCTGGGGCTGTGCCAGGGAACACCAACTGCCAGGCAGGTGTCCTCTAGGGACATATACACAAATTCCCAAGCCAAACAGTCTGGTGACAGAGAAGATATGACCTGGCTCTGCTCTTTTGTTGACATACTACTTTGCCAGGTCGGACATCAGGAAAAGCTTCTTCACTGGAAGGGTTGTTAAGCAGTGGAATAGGCTGCCCAGGGCAGTGGTGGAGTCAACATTCCTGGAGATATTTAAATGTCATGTAGAGGTGGTGCTGAGGGATGTGATTTAGTGGTGGGATAGACAGTGCTGGGTTAATGGTTGGACTCAATAATCTTGAAAGTCTTTTACAACCAAAATGATGTTATGATTCTACATGGCTGTGGTTTTGTCTATCAGGTCTTCAACAGTGGATAGCTGCACACCTCAAACCATCTGTCTGGGGATCATCTTACCAGGATCCTGCACAATCTGTCAGTGTGCTAAGCCAGTATTCACTCTTGAATCAAACCCTTTCTCAGCAATAACCTTGGCAGCCATAGCCCTGGCAGGCACAAGTGGAAGAAGGGAGCCTCTGATGAAGGCCTTTTCACCAACATTCCACAAAGAGAAGGTTGCTTGTCCGCTAGCTCCTTGTTTTGCAGAAATTCTGGTTTCAAAGATCTTTGCAAAGCAATGTCTGGCAAAATCTACAATACAGGATTAAGAAAACAAATTAACTTTTTGTGCTTGAAAGAGCTTATTCTTGTTTGAATGCTCTGTAAGACAGTCTCCTGAAGACCTTGTCATGACAGTAGTCTCACAGATTGTGCTTGAAGTCAGAATTCAGTTGGAGATTATTTTTTTTTCCTGTAAATGTGAAGGCTTGTAAACACAAGAATTTTTGGGTTACATGGTTGATGAGTTAGAAGTATTTCTCGTAGCAGAGCCAATTGCTGATAGAGATATATCTTAATATTTTTCCATCTCAAGTGTGCCCAGAAAGCACACATCTTAACTCTTCTGTGTTAAAGTTCAGAAGCTGTGAGCAACTCCTCTGAATAGGGTAATGGCTGTGACAATGGTACAAAATTGCCCCCTTTTCCTGAACCTACCATGAGAGAAGAGTTGAGGGGGAATTACACAATAATCAGCCACACCTTGCTTACAGTACTTTCTCCACTCCAGTGTTGCACTGAGGACTGCAAAGCGACTGAGATGTTTTTTTCTGAGCAGGAAAGGTGCACGCTTGGTCCAGAGCAGTACTTCTTCATGGCAGTTGCTAAATGAGTCAGTCTGGCATATGCCTGAGGTAGCTGTCGCTCTGATGGGTACCACCCAGCTCCTGTTCCTGAGCTGATGTTCGCTGCTGCTGAATTTGCCGCTGGCGTTTCTCCAAATGGCAGCACAAGCTTTCCCAGGCAGCTGGGGAGCAGATCCCACAGTGATATGCAGATGAACAAGTACTGTGGCCACTCTCATGCCCCTGCCCAGATGCAGCGATGAATCACCAAGCACATTATCTGATGAGTGGCTGTGAGGCACGCCACGCTGCAGGGAGGTGCACAGTGAGATCCCTGGTGTCCCACTGGAAGTCACATCAGAGAGATTCCACGTGCTCCTGAAGGTCCTCTGCTCTCTTGGGGTGGGTAGATTTGCTAGGCCCATGTCAGAACTTCCAGAGAAGCTAAAGCAGATCTTCATCTGGCCAAATTCTATCCCAAAGAAGGCTTGTTTTGAAGAGGATGGGTAAACTCAGTTCTTATGGCAGATAAGACAGCTTCTATGAGGGAAAATATATTACTAGAGACCAACAGAGGTTTGTTTCAGATGCAGCAGTGAGACTGCAATAGCTGGAAGGTCCTTAACACTAAGCAGCTTGTAAACCAGTGGACAGAAGAATTTCTTGCACAATTCAGAGCAATATGCTCACAAGCTACATATGTAAGGAAAGGGTTTAAAATTGCACAATGTGCTGAGAAATGATACAAGTGGGATTTTGTCTTGCGGCTGTTGGCAATTGGAAGGAAGGGAGAGATAAGTGAATTCACTCTGTCCCTCATTCCCTGCAGCACGGGCAGGCTCAGCCACAGCAGATAACTGCAGGCCGAAAGTGTGCAGTTGCTCGTGCATGGGAGGTGTCCACAGAGTCTGCTCAAAACATGGTCCCTTTCTGCATTGTGGGAAGCATATTGTAGTAAAAGTGTCACTTGGAGAATATTTTGTTGGGCTAATTGGCTAGTAGGAGAAAGTTCTTCACTGATGGAGTAGTCAAGCCTTAGAACAAGCTGCCCGGGCAAGTGGTCATGGCACCAAGCCTCTCAGTGTTCCAGAAGGATTTGGACAATGCTCTTTGATGTCTGGTTAACTTTTCTGTTGCCGTGTGTGCAGTCAGAAGTTGGACTCAGTAATCCTCGTGGGTACTTCCCAGTTCATGGTATTCTGTGATTCTAATAATTCTGAATTCAGTAAATTAGGTACTGGTTATTTACTTCCAAACTTTAATGGTTTATGTTGTATCTCGTGGTGTGATGCTCTAAGCTTTGATTCCAACCACACCTGTTAGAAATATTAAGAAAACAGTGTTATGCATTATCTTAGCTTTCAGACTGATTTACTTTCTGTGCCTTTAAAAAAGCAAAGCAATGAGCTAATCTAAGAGATAAAGGTGTGCCAGGCCTCTACATTGAAAAGGTTGAGCTCTTTTGATGTAAACGAGCTTATCTTAAATTGCTCAAAACAGGAACTTCATTTCTGTGATGTAAACTTTTTTGTTAACACTTTGTTTGGTGAATTAGAATTGCAGAGCCACTCTTAAAAGTGAATATCCACAAGATTTGGAGATTTAGAGCATCTGGCTTGTGTTATTCACAGTCTGCTTCCTCAGACTGGTCAGAAAGGAGCACAAGGAGCTCTTTGCTGGCTTAGGACTTGCTAAGACAGAAGTGCTCAGGAAATCTGGGCAAATCCATTCTTGTTTAATCTGTATCTGTGAAATGTATCCAGAAGGAGCTGTGTTCATCCTGCTCAGAACAAGGATTCAAGGCTAAGCAAAGGAGGTGTCTATATTGCAATGGAAGAGCAGATTGCTAGTGCAGATGTGCCTCACAATACCTTTCATTAGCATAAAAATAGAAGGGATGGGGCACTCCTTTTCACTTGAGCTTCCTCCAGCTGATGAGAGACTCCTCTTTTTCTGAAGTATGGAAGACAGCTTTTCATTTTATCATCATGTTTTCTTCAACTCCAGTTGCTTCTGGATTTTTTTTTAGTAGCAGTTGCTGTAACACTTCTATGTCAGGAAAAAACCCCTATGTGTCCCCTTCTCCTCCTGCTTTCAGTGCCCCGTGAAAAATAACTTACTGTGTCTCACTTGTCTCTTTCCAGATGCTACATCTATCTGGAGTGTAAATGACTGAATCACTTATACACAGTGTGATACCTTTGATTTTAGAGCATCAAAAATAGGTTCTGATACAGGAACTGTCAATATAAAAAGTGAAGGGAAATGCTCTGTTCCCAGGAATTCAAAGTGAAGGGAGCACTTTGATGAGAATCTGAAATGAGCACAGGAGTGGTCCTCTCTAAAGTAGTTCAGCCAGCACCTGTAACCTCTTAAGCTGCAGTCGTATCTCTCATGTGAATCAATATTTGAGCCAATATTTACTCAGGACTCAGGCATGATTTATATGGGAGTCCTGGTATTGCAACAACTGCTGTGTTACTCAATCAGATTCCCAGATGACTGGTTAATACATAACAAGACAGATTTGTAAATTTGATTGGCACAAGTTATCAACAGAATGGAAGGAGAAATTTATTATATTGGAGTGTATTTACAGTTATTTAATAGATTTATGAATTAACAGAGTACAACGTGCTCTGGTTAAAGAGGCAATGGGTTTCATTCTGTTTTCAGAGGGTTTCTAATCTGGATCAATTACTTGGTAACCATTTTCTAGTTGGCACATTTAATTGTGTTATTCCTCTGTCTCAAAATGGAAACAAAATGAGTTTATTTCAAAATGCCAACGTAAAAAAGGAAATTAAAAAAATCTCTATAATGTGCAATACTATTCTGGTAACAATTAACAGTGAGCTTAATTCTGGGGTCAAAAGCCACTCTGCAGCTTTAAGTTTAGGTATCTCACAATATCACTTTGGCTGTATCTAACTTTACCCTCACCTCCCAGGCATTATCAGTGATTGTTTCTGAATGAAGGTCATTTGTCTGGATGATGTGGAGTGTTTCACAGAGAAATCCACTCCACTCGTTTTATGCCATTATGGCAATAAAAAGATTTTTGTAAGTCTAAAGACCTGTATGATATCCGGATATTGTTAGTCAAAGACACAAGGGCAAAGGACTGACTTCACAAATGCCCTTCGATCTTTTGGAAGAGGTTTTTTTTGTTATTCCTATTTTTAATGAAATAAATCAGCACAGGAAATTTAGACTGATATGTTTCTTCCTACAGATAGAAATGCTGAGTTAAAACTCTTTAGACAGGCTGAGAGATCCTTGGTGTCTCAGTAAAACTGACAAGACCTATTGTTTTCTAGGTTGAAAATCGACGTGGGTGTGTATGTCAGGTAGAACACTGCCAGCTCCCTGAAATGTTTTAACTTCTTTGCTCTGCTGGTCCTCCTGTATTTACCCTCTCTGCTCATCAGCACGTGTATGCTCTAAGTGCAGTGCCCATTTCCTTGGCGCACAATGTCGTGAATAACCATCCTGCTGCATATTTGGAAACATTTTCTAACTTAATGACCTTTCTTTAACCTCAGGCTGCTAGTTGTTATCACTCGGCAGGTACCAATGTGTCTGAGAGAGGTAAGCAGCTGAAGCTGTTTCCTGGAACACCTAACTCTTCAGGCCCTGCCCACAGAGAGCCAGCGCTGCTGTTGCTGCAGGCTTGGCTCGGCTCCCCGGATTCGGAAACTTCTCCCTGCCACCTCCTTACCCTGATCGTACCCATGATAGAGGTTTAACAGCCCAGGAGGAAATAGCCACCTGGAAACTGGTCTTTGGCTTAAATGATAAACTCTGCCAGGATGCCATAAAAACTATGCCACTTAATTACAATCAGTCCCCGAGTCAAAACTAGTGTCTTGGAATCCCTATCTGGAGTCCACCCTTTTACATCCTAACATATGAAAAAACTGCAGCATTCTTGACTAACCAGCAGTACTGGAGTTGCAAGTTCCATCACAAATCAGTTATTTCGGCTTGGTATTAGTCCATTGCTATGCATGCTTAGCATAGCAAAATGTTGCATAATGAGAAAAGGGGGAGAAGGAAAATAAGAAGATATATTAGGAGTTCAACTCATTTTAAGATTAGTCTCTGAACTACCCTATTATTTGGCTCAATAGTAGATTTTGAAATGTTTCAGAAATGTATGCACGTTTTTATTTTACACTGGCTGTTGTTCAAGCAACATACTGAGGTGGGTGTGCTCTCAGATCTTATTGTTGTTGTGTTTAAGTATAAAGCATTTACTATCATATCAGTGGCATTTACATGAATATAAGAAGGAAGTCTTCTAATTGACTTTGTTCCTGCTCTGTCCATGCAAGCGTCCAGTGAATGCTCTCAGGTTCTTCACAGCGTACAGGCTCCGAGCATTTAACACAAGCAGTGACAGTGCTAGATGCCTTGTTTTAGTACATTACCAGCTCTGTCCTACATAATCCTCTGCAGTCTTTTATTAGTGACCATTATTACATGCATGGTAATTAATGAAGTGGGGTTTTTTTCCCACACTCCTTAGTCACCACATCATACCCACCTCATACTAGTCCACTCACTGGCAGGGGAACGCGCCCCAGCTTGCACAGGCGATGTGCCTGCATTGCACACCTGAAACAGCTCAAGCTGCCTTCTCTTCCTTGGAGCAGGTTTCTTTGGCTCCCAGCTATATAATTCCATGGTGGGATTCATAGTGCAGAAAATCATCAATCCAAGGCTCAGCCACAGTAGATAGATTAGAAAAGATGCGATTTAGAACAGTTTAGAACTTTCTGAGTGTTCTCAGTGATTACTGTGGTCACTTTCAAGCCTAGGAGGAGCTGCAAAAATGTGCTATCACAGAAAAGAGACCATATCCAGTTCCTTTTTCCACTAGCAGGCTGACATCTGTCCCAGTGAGGCTGCAAAGGATGTGTGAGTGAAGCCTGCAGGCCAGGGTCAGGTCTGCTGTCCGACAAGATGGCCATGGGGCTCTGCTGCAAGACAGGGGCAAGAAGGGGAAGCAAAGAGCCTGTTCCTCTGCAGCTTGGGTGGCTCTGTTACCAAATGACAGCAGTGGTGACCCTCATGCATGGAGGACATCCTCCAGCAAGCCAAGCAAGCAAGGACCACCTGATGGGTGAGAACCTCCCCCAGTGCCTTCCACACACTCCTCCAGCTGGCAGAACTGTGTGCAGCCCTGACCTGACGAGCTGCCTCTCACCCAGAACTAATAAAACCAGAGAAGATGAAGAAGGAAGAGAGAAGAGAGAGCCTATTCAGTGCAGGTAGAGAACTGGTTACTATAGCAACTGTTTTCTTCTTTGAGCATAGCTGGGGAGGACTCCCTTGCGAGGGGATTTCTGCGCAGTCCCCAGGCTGGGAGGGGAGGTTGCTTCAAGAATCTCGTTGACAAAGGCTGCGTGGCTGCACTCTTGAACTCTGCTGGGGATCAGGGGGAGCTGGGATAGGTTTGGAGAACAGTTTGACGCTTGTCCAAAAGTAAAACAGATGTTGAAGTGCCTGAACTCATGGGAGAGATTACTAAACTGGGACTGGATTAAAAGCAATACCTTGTGGTGTATTGTTCTGTGGGATGCAACTATGCCTGAAGCTGTTACTGCACCACAATACCCCACACAACCACGAGTTTCAAAGATGGAGCTTATAAAAGAAATGAGTATTTAGTTGTTAGATTTTTCGATCTCTCTGAGTTCCTGAGAAAGTTCCCCAACTGGGTTTCTTCAATGAGATGGAATTGGTACAGAGTAAGAAATTAAGTAATTTGTAATATAATCAAGGCTTGGACAGCCTGACTCCAAGAAAAGTCATTCTCTGGGACTTGAGCCAGGTAATGTTATCTCAGCACACTGCTGGAGTACCTGGCACTGTACAAGCTCTAGATCTTTGTGGTTTATCTTAGATCAACATAGCAAATGAATGAGCATATTATCCTTTTGGTATGGCTGCTTTCTGGTGTAACACTTCCCTTGCATTCACAGGCAGCATATGCCCAGGGTAAATCCCTCTTTTTTTAGCTCTTGTTAGCCCTGTGTACTCTGGCAAGTACATTTCATGGGCCAAAGTTGCACCTTGGGTTTTTTTGCTGGTATTTTGTGCAGGAAACAAGACAAGCATGGAAGGAAAATAAACCTGCCTATGATCACCTCAAATTTAGTCCTGAAATTGTCTTAGAGTCGAAGCACAGAAGACATTGCAAATTCTCTTGAGAAGTGGTGAACTAAGGGGACTTTGGGTAAAATGCTCCACTCCCCTATTCTCTCTAGGCTGTTTATTGTTTATTTTTCCATGCAGTGTTGTTGCCTGAGACACAGAGCTAGGAGAACACTGCCTGCCACAATTCCACTACCCTTCCTATCCTTGAGGAAGAGGAAGGGTGGACAGCTGTGCAGTTGCTTCTTGCCTATGGCTAACTTAACTTTAAACCTCCATAATGTCTTTCAGAGCAGGTTTTGGTTTTTTTTTTTTGGCCATGGATGCAGGGAATAAGAAACAGCAGCCTTAATATTAGCTTTAAATTGTTCAAGAGTATTATCAGGCATAGAACCAAGGAGCTGTAAAATGAAAGCAGGCTGCCTGCTCCAAGTGCAGCTTGAATGCAGAACTAGGTTGAAAGTATTTTGCTGTCTCAAGATGCTCCCCTGTGAGCAGTCCACTGAGGAGGTGAGCCAAGAGGCTGAGCAACCCAAGGACAGCCCTGAACTCTCACCCACACTTGTGATGACTGCTTAGTTCCCATCTCAAAGTCTCTGGCCTCAGCCTAGTTTCAGCAGTGGGATTCACAAACTCCACAGTGACCTGCTACTGGTCCACAAAGAACATTTAAAGACAGCTGCTCTTAAGAAGCCTGCAGGCTTTTCAGCTGAAATAAGTATCTGCATCCTTCTTCAACAGCCATTCTCTCTGTGCCATGTGGCAGATCTGGCCCCAGCAGGCATTTGATCTTGCCAGTAAAACCTGCTGCTGCTCAGTATAATAGCAAGAAAGAGCTGTGAAAGAAAATTACATGCTTTATGATTCAGAATTCTAGCTGAATTTTAGCTTTTTTTTTTTTTGTGTGAGCAATAAGCAATTTCTACAGCATCAATGCAATTGGGGTGAATAAAATCACACATCAATCCAACTGTAATTCCTTTCATTGCAGATATAAAATTATTACAGAAAACTGGGCAAAAATATTCTAATAAGTTTTATTGACCCACACAAATGAATAAATTAACAAATGGCTGATGTGACACTGATATAAGAGACATCAGAGACATCCATCTTCTCCTGATGGAACATGTGCTTACAGCTGCATTTGGAACTAGTGGAAAGCAGCCACTTCCATCAAGACCTGGTGAAGAAGTGTCTCCACTACTTCAAAGGAAGTAATGGACTTGCTGAGTGTTGTACTCCGTTCAGCCACTGAAGTAATAGATTATATATGCAGGGAAAAAAAAAAAAAAAAGGTTTTTACTGTGTGAGAGGAAGGAGATTTCTGTGACAAGTTTTGTCTCCCTCCACAGCAGAAGTCATACAAACTCTCAAGCCCCTGATAACACCAGGAGAGGAGGTTTTACTCCAGACTGTACTTTGCTCACAGCATAGTCACTGTGTATTCTGTGTGTGCCCTAACCCTACTTATCTCACTTCCTTCACAGGCTTAAAGCCTGTCCAGGGGATACATGCAGCTGAAGAATTATTCTCTTAATGGGCTTCATTTATTAGATGCTACAGTAGCTTAACCTATTAGATGGAATCAGAAATTGAACTCAGGAACAGAACCCAGATCTACCGTCAAAAAAAAAAAAAAAAAAAAAGTGTGCTAATGCAGCTTGGTTGCTATGGTGTAAAATCTGACATCAGGAACATGAAGACATGTTTGCCTCTCTCTGTTCCTTAAGGTGTTTTAACCATTCCGTCTTGAAGTGTTTGAGACAATAATTCAAAGCTTAATTCCCTTTGAGTTTTTGGTTTTATGTTTTGGGGTTTTTTTCTGATGCCTTTTAGCTTTCAGTCTATTCTGATGTTGTCAAAAGCCTGTTTTGTGAATTTAGCATTACCTAAGTGTACTAGATTCCTCCTTAGAAGCAGAAAAAAAAAAAAAAAAGAATCACATATACCACTAGAACTGGTTTGTTTTCCAGTTTTCTGATTGTTTTATTTGAATGTGGACTTAAAACTTATTAAAAGTACCAAAAAAAAGCTCTAGAATAAGAACCTCTTTCTCTGTAGAGCAAAAATGGATACTGAAGAGCAATTTAAATTTCTGCCCCATTGCTTGTCCTGCATGCTTTGAGCCACAGCAGGGAAGTTCTGGAGTAAGAGTAGAAAATGATTTATTTTCATGTTCCATGAAAACAGTACCTGTCTTTCCACATACTCTAATGGGTTTTGCAACATGCCTTTAGACCATTCATCCCTGGCATTGCTGCTGAGCTTTTCAGTAAGACCAAGTTCGTGCCACCTCTGCCACGTGGCTTTCTGCCCATTCATATCCACAATGGCAGGATAACGTGGCTGAAGGAACCACTACCCACAATTTAATTACAAAAGCCACTTTAATCAATAATGACTTTCTCACCAACATTTGCTTTCAGATATAATGAAAACAAACAAGTAGAAAAAAAAAAAAAGACATTTTGGCCATTAACATGTTGATTACACCTTCATATCAACTCAGCCTGCAAGCCCTTAGGATTACTCACCTTTATTTCTGTCACGAGTTCTGCTGCTGGCTTGTTCTCACTTTATTGCACTGTACATGTGTGTGGCTCCTCAGGAGATAGCCCATGTTTGTTGTAAAACACTCTCAACAGTTTTCAAGTGAGTTACACCCTTTTGGTGAACTCAAGAATGAACTGAGTTGCTAACTACTAATAAAGTGTTAAAGCAATACATGATGTAATGAGCAGAATAAATGTCTAAAGGAAATATGTGCACGGGCTTCATCTGGATCCAGGTCACTTTATCAAAACAGAATTCATAGCAGGACTGAGCCCAGGCTGGACTGACACTGGAAAAGGGTGTGTTGTAATCAAAAGATATAAACCAGCCATAAATTTACCTATCTCCTTCTAATTTCTCTGAGCCATTGAAACAGATTTGAGGTTTTTAAATAAACCTTATGACTTGGTATGAACAAGTGTCAGTGAAACAGCACTATCAAAAAGTTGGGGAGTTTGTTTTTTTTTTTATATGGAGCTATTCAACATCAGTGATGCCATCGGGTACTTCAGCAGGGAACTGCAAAGGACAGGGCAGCTCTGCTGTCCTGTGGTCCCCTCTCCAGCATCTGAATCTGTGCTCGGATCCAGGGATTTTATTTCGTAAGAGCTGAGGCACAAAGGGGAGAAAAGAGAATCTGTCTCTTCCGTTCCAGGTTGGCAGCTCTAACCCGTACATCACTCCTCTAAACCAGGGGCTGGCGTGTCTCAGCCAGGGCAGTTTCTGTTGTGCTGAAGCTCCTTTGCCAGCACAAAGCAGTTCCGAAGCCAGTTCTGTAGCGTTCCAGGCACTTCGCAGGAAACCCCTGAGCTATTTGTTTTTTCCAGCATCGGAGCATTAATGTGAAGCGCACAGACAAAATGAGGGAGCAGCCCACGAGGTTAAATAGTTTGGGAAGGGACGAGGAAAGGAGCGTATGCGGAAGTCTCTGCAACCCCGAAATCCCCAACTTTAAACACCCATCACCGCAAGGATGGCAGCTACCCTGCAAAGAGCCCTCGAGCTTCTCTTCTGTACAGATAGAACACAGCAGAAGGAGGAACACAGCAGAAGGAGGAGGGGAAGAAAAGGGGGGTCCAAAGGTAGTTTAAAGCTTAAAGGCGGTTTATTCCTTTACGGTTTACTAATGACGAAGCGATGTACACACAGAGCACCCTCCTCCTCCCCCGCCGCGGCTGCTCCAGCTGGCCGTGACATCACCGCTCCGCACCCCTCGCCGCCGAGGACGGGAAGGCAGGTGCTGACGCTTCCCGTAAGCGGAGAACGTCTTTCCACCGCCAAAACTAACAAAGAAACTCAACCTCGAAGCGCGGCGGGTGGAAATGGTTTCTGATTTATTTTCCCTTCCCGTAGCTGCCCGTTCTGTTCGGGTCTGGTCGTCCCGCTGAGCCGAGAGACCAGCTCCGCACACGGGCGTGAATCAGCCCTTGGCGTGATCACTCGGCCACTTTCCGTAAGGAGAGGTTTAAATAACGAGCCAGCCCGTCGCTGCAGTCCGCCTCGTACAGCTCAGAGGTCGCCCACGTTTCCGTGGCAAGTCACGGGAGCGAATGACGCCGACACGCTAGGGAGCCTTGCCGCGAGCGCCGGCTCCGTTACCGGGTAACCGGAGACGCAACAGCGGCGGCTCCGCCGCCCGGAACCCCGTGAGGTGACGGGCCCCTTGCCCTGCTCACCTCCCTCCCTCTGCCCTCAGCGTTCGTCCCCGGCTCAGCCCCGGCCCCGGGAAGGCGGTGGAGGGGGTGCAGCAACCTCCACCGTTAAACTCTTCCTAGGGTTAAGCGGCGGCCACCGGGCCGAGGGGAAGCAGCGGGCACAGAGGGGCGCCAGGAGGCGGCGAGTGGGAAGAGAAACCAGGGCCGGAGGAGCGCAGCGGGGCCGCGCCAAGGCCGCGGTAGGGAGCGAGGAGGGGGGGGGGAGGAAGAGGGGGCGGGGTCACCTCGAGCTGCGTCCCCCCAGCCTGTGCTGCGCGCGCCGGTAGCCGGGACAACCTGGGAGCGGCCAATAGGCGCGCTCCGTGCCCGCCCCTCGCGCTCCAGGGGCGGTGGCGACGGCGCGAGCTAGCACCTCGTGCTTCCGTCGCGCGCCAATCGCCGGGCGCTGAGAGAAGGCGCGCGCTCTCCTCGCCCTCGCTCGCTCGCAGCTTCTCCCCCTCCTCGGGCCCGCCGCCGGCCGGGGCCCCGCGCCGGGAGCCAATCAGGGCGCAGGGAGAGCGCGTGAGCCGAGCGGGCCCGCGTGCCGGGCGGACTATAAAAAGGGAGGCTGGGAGCGAGCGCGCGGCTCACTCGCCGCTGGCGCTCGCGGCGGAAGGACGCGCGCGGATTGAGTGCGCGAGCTGTTGCACCCCCCCCCCCTCTCCCGAACGGCCGCCGCGCGCCCCACCTCTCCCTGCCGTCCCTTCGCCCGCCCGCCCCGCGCTATGAAGACCAAGTTCTGTAACGGCGAGACCGACCCTTCCCCACTCGGGCTCCTCCTCGGCTGCAGCTCCGGCGGGGGCGGTGTCGTCCTTCCCCCCGCCGGGCAGCCCCCTTCGCCTCTGGCTCACGCCGAGCCTGAGGGGAAAGGCCCTGTCGCGGCGGGCAGAGGCGCCACGCCCCCGCCCTCCGCGCTGTTGCTGCCGCCGCTGCCTGAGGAGGAGCCGCCACTCGACCCCCGGACACGGCGCAAGGCGTATCTGTGGTGTAAGGAGTTCCTGCCCGGGGCCTGGCGGGGGCTGCGGGAGGAGCAGCTGCGCATCAATCCCATCAGGTCAGCTCCGGGGCGGGTGCGGACCGGGGTGGGGGGAAGGGGGGCGGGGCCGGTTGGTCCCTGGGAGCCGCTTTCTGACGCAGAAGGTGCGGGAGATGAGCGGCTCCGTCTTTTAGTTCTTTCTCTTTTTTTTAAAAAAATACATTCTTCTGAAACGCGCGGGCGGGCGTGGGCTCGCTGCCGCCGGGGGAGCCGCTGCGCCTCTGCGCTCGCTCTGAGGCATCCCCCGCTCCGCGCCCCTCCCGCACCGACAGCCGCGGCTCGGGGCGTCTCGCCCGGGGTGAGGTGGGAGGCTCTGGGTGTTCCTTGGCGTGGAGCCCTCCCCTCTGCCCAGGAGAGGGTGGTGGGGCGAGGTGGCTGCTGCTGCAGCGCGACGGCAGCGCTGGAGCCGGGGGAGGAGCCCCGGGCGTTTACTGTAACGGTGATGGAGCCGGTGAAAACCGCTGCACCGGGTACTGGGCTTCCTGTGGAGGAAAATGGGCCTACGCTGACGTGACCCTGCCCGTTGTGAAATTTAGGACTTAGCAGGTAAATGCGGTGTATCGATGATGTGAATCATCTTGTATATATATAGTAACAAGTGCTTATGACTCAGCACGCTGGCAGCAGAAATATGTAAATTGGGGATGTTCTAGAAGCCATATCTAATGTGTTTGAGAGCCTTGCTGCCTTTGCAGAGTTAGGGATTTTTATTTTTGGTATAGGTCCTGTATCGGCTACTTAAGCTGATAGTTTCATTTTTCCGGCTGCTCTTCAGACTGATAATTCTACCTGAACAAATGTAACATCACAGTTTCAAAGCTTGTCAGCTTCTCCCCTTGAGTCCTGAGTTAGTTTTTCTAGTGATTCAGCTTCTGTTGACACCCGGAATATATGTTGTCTACTCCCAGATAGCTAAGAGAGCATAAACTCTTAAGCCGAGTTCCCTGGAAGTCGGGCTCACGGTGTGTGTTCTCCAGTGTGCCCGTCATCAGTGCTGTTTGGGCTGCAAATCATGTTCACAAACAGCTGTTGGGTGCTCGGTATTGCAGGGTGCAGGGGTCTTGTCTGTGCTGCCCGAGAGTGAAGGAGGAGGTTCACATCGAATCGGAATGCAGCTACATAAGCACATCTAACTGCTGTGGTTGCGGTTTGGGGAACGCTATTGGAAGTTTGAAAGTAGGTGACCCTTTTGGAAGGGCTTACCTTCTAGTCATTGTATCAATAGACTGACTGGTAGCCTTATCTGTAAGAGCAAGATGCCCTTTTGACCCTTAAATAAGCTGCTGAGTCTACTGACCTTTCAGGAGAACAATGCTTTTTTATTAGACTCCTGTATAGACTTCCTTGATTAGAGGTAACTTTTGAAGTCTTAAGTGCATAAAACTAGTGAAACTTCTGCTTAATAGAGTTCAGCCTTCATAAGACACTGGCTGGAGAGCATAAAGGTTCACTCTAGGCAGGCTAAGCATGTGTTTAAGTAAGTAACTGTACAGGATTTTAAGCTCTACTCCAGTATTTTTTGTGAAGTCGGTTTCAATGTGTTCAGTTCTCCTATTTAAGTATTGGTATTTTCACAGAAGTATTAGAAAGTCATTCACCAAAGAGGCTTAGAAAAGGTGGCAAATGTTTTGTTTGTTTTAAAAACAAACAAACCCTCTAGCGAAGTTTAAATGAAATGTAGTTGTTGTAATGAAGCAATATTTGTGTTGCCTCTGAATAGTCTGTGCTTTTTGTTTGATATCCTTTCCATCTGTTTGTTATACCTGATCACCTTCATGGTTCAAAGTTATTTCGTATCTCTTGTCTCTAAACATTTTTTGGATGCCTGCCAAGCCACCTGGTTCTCTTCTGACTTTTTCTCCTGAGCATATTGTGCAGCTGATGTTTTACCCTATTTTCCTGAGATTTCTTTATTCTTTGCCAGTCATTGACATTGGATATGTAGGCCAGTTCTTCTTTCTGTATCATCTCCCAGTAAATACATACTGGTCATCTAATGCTTGGTATCTTTTTTTTTTCTTTTCCCCTCCAGAAAGTATTCACTAGTTGCCCACTCTGTTGTAAGAAAACCTAGAAAAATACTTGGAAAAGCATTGAAAGGCGAGTGTCAGGTTAGGGCTGAAAACTCAATTTTAGCAACTGCATTTTGGAACTGTCATGGATTCCTGGAATCAGATCTCAGTGCAAGGCAATGTCAAGTGCTTATATTTTGGAACTTATGATGAACTGCATTATTTTGTGAAGGAAATCACAACATGACAGAAGTACCGTTATTTAAATTATGGAATTACTGCAGTAAGTTGCATAGCATGCTACAAGTAAAATTACTTGTAAAACCTGTCCTACCTCATCCCTTCACTGCTAGCTACTATATTTGGATTGTATCTGTTTAAGTCTCTTTAATGGTGAGACAGGTTTTGGTTTTTTTTTCTTTCAGGAGAGGTAATTTTTGCATTTCTGCTTTGCAAGTAAACCAGAAGTTTCAGTACTTCTTCCTCTTACTGTAGAGGAGGAAGTAATAGGGAAAATCTATTGCTGAAGGGTAATTTGAAAACTTCATTAATGAGCATGTGGATAATGAAGGGGATACAGAAAGACAATGTAGTAAAGAAAATCTGGGTTGTGTAAACTAGTATTTTTAGTGGACTATTAGTAATCAAGAAACTTAGTTTCTAGATTATAATCTAGTATCTGTCCAGTTTGATAAACTTGTAGACAACAAATGCTGCCACTTTTTTCTCTAATAATACTTTGTTAATTCTGTTAAAAGCCAGCATGCTTATATGACCCCTGAATGATTGAAACACTTTCCCTAGTTTGTCTGACCTGCTAAGAATCTGTTAGTTTTGATAGATACCCGAGCCATTTCTTTAAAATAGTGTTTTAACTGTGAATTTCAGAATTGAAAATGAGTGCCTAGAAATGATAGCATAAGTAGGACTTTCAGCTGCAGTGCTGTAGTGTGGGTACTTGGGTTCAATCTTGGAGGCTGCCACCCCAGCCATACCAGCTCTTCATTCAAATGTAGGGTTTTATACTCACTGCATAGTTTTAAGATTATTCTGTTGTCTTCTTGCTTGTTGGTGCAACCAGGTATATCTGACAAGACTCCAGAGTCACTTTCTAGACAAAGATCATTTACACAAGTCCAGATCTTACCTTAGTTGCCTGTTGTGTTTTGTTGATAGCTTGAGCTGTAATTTGGGTCGATAGATCTTGATGGTGAACTACACACTAAGATGCATGAAGCTTCCAATATTTTTATTGGAGCCTTATATGTTATGAGTTATTGGTACTGTTGGAGAATGGTTTGTCATATTAGTATGATAAACTGATCTACTCTAAAAGGATTATTAGCACACCCCTAACCTGTAGGAAATGAAATGTGTATGGTCATCCAAGTTAGCTGATAAACTTTTCTCTTGACAGAGGTGGCCTCAGCAATATGCTGTTTCAGTGTTCACTCCCTGATACCATTGAGACAGTGGCAGATGAACCCCGGAAAGTTCTCCTGCGCTTGTATGGTGCCATCCTGCAGATGGTGAGTACACAGAGTGCCCTGGGAGTGGGAGGATTTCTCTGTCTTCATTGGAGATACTCATTTGTGACATGCTGCCAAGTGTGCGCTGCTTTATCCTTTTGGGAGTGTGCTTTAGTGCTAGTGGGGTAGATCATGAAGCTTAAAGCAGTTTCTTTCTAGTTTGTTATTGTCTAGAACTTACACTCCTTCCTATGCAGATCCTGACCGGCGTATATCAGCTGAAGGCTCATTTGCTGTCTGTTTGATCAGTAATGTTTTGTTTATGGCGTTAAGTTTGGACTATGGTGTTTCAGAAAAGTGATTAAAGTTTGCTTCTCTACAGTATGTAGGCTTTTGGCATATCTAGCAAGATTGCAAGAGACTAAACTGCTTAATTTTAATCTTGGTAGTACTTAAGAATCTTGGAGATTAAAGTTGGAGGTTTTGTCAAACTTGTACAGTGCTCAAGCATTTTATTATTTTTTTTTTATTGTGTTGCTGGAAAATTTGATCTGTAGTGTTAGAATAAAAATGAAGCACAAACATCAGTACTGTCCAGCCATCTCATTCCAAAACATGCTTTCCTAAATGTGTGATATGCCTTGTAGCTGGCTTAGAAGCTTAACCAGATGTTTGTCAACTCTTCTAATGTTACTACCTTTTTTATTTGGTTAGTAGAATGTAAATAGCATTGAAATTTGTCAAACCTTAAGAGAAGTGGTTGGCAAGTCTGTTTCAAATTGTAGAGTTAAAAATGAAGAATATTTTGTAAAGGTGATATCTTCTAAAGCTTACATGGCTGTTGCCATAGGACTGTACAGCAGATCTTCTCTTACCCATCTCTGCTAGACGATTATATTGTGAATACATCATCAGGACCTAAGTGTTGAACCTTACAAAATATTGCAGCATCATAAAATTACATTTTAATGTTGGCAGTTGTTTCTGTTTGACTTAGAGTGTCTGGTTTTATTAACCATTAATTTGGTATTTTCCAGTACTTAGTCACTTGCTTTGAATAACTGGTCCAATATCTGCAGGAGATTGGCTACTCCTGAAATTTCAGCCCATTTTTCTTGCTTTTGCTGCCTTGACCAAACCTGCTATTAAAAATATCTCATTGAATGTTATGACTTAACTGCCTCTAAATGTTATTTTACTATCATATGTAAGGTATTGGCTTTCCCATGGTAGCAAGCTTTACCAGAAACTTAACTACTATGTAAAAGATTCTAGTGGTTTTAAATAGCATGGAATGCTTGTCTACACCACCATATGTGTGTTGGGAAAGTAAAACTGTTAAACAACAAAAATGTGTAGAAATTTATTAATTCAAGTTTAAGTAGCTTTTCCTTTAAAATAAATGAAAAGCAAAGTGGTGAGGAACTTTGTTTATAAAGCAACTCCTAGGGCTGATGCTAAGAATATTTCCTGGAGTTATTTACTGTGTTACTGTAATACTGACTTAATACATAGAAGGCTTGAGTAGGAACATGGGCTGTAAAAATGCTGTAGTGGTAGAACTTCCATTGCCCAAGAGCTGTGGCCATTCCTTTATATTTCAAAGGAAAAGTATAGTAGACTGCAGAATTCCTTTGCCCTCCTCTTCCCTCAGGGTGGTTTTAACTTGCCTTTTCTGTGTCCCTATCTACTGAAGAAATCAAAATTAAATTTTGGGCTCTAAAATCAGAACTAATTCGGTTTGAAAATTGAAAGTGTGTTCATAACTTTCTAACCTTTCTACTCTTGGTGTTGAAGGATCTTTTGAGATGTCTAACTTCCTTTATTTCCATAGTGGCAGTGAAATGACTGCTTTTGTTGGTGCAGTTCACTAAAGGTTAAGTAAGCAGAGAAAGTCCCAAGGTAAAACTTTCAGATTGCATTGAGGTTCACAATTTTTGTCGGCAAACATTTGTCTCTTCCAGCCTCTCTACCTTAAATGCAAGTTAAAATATAAGCAAACTGTATTATTGGGGTATTTTGAAAACCTCCCTTAGGATTCTTATGGATTTCTGGGTGGCATAAACAGAATCTTATGAAAAGCCTGCTAAGAGGGAGTAATTTGATATATTTTAGTGATGCTGCTTAAGTTTAAAGCCTATAGAAATTAAGGGACCCTGCTTAAGTTGAGTTTTGAGACTTTATGCCAAAGTCATGACTTAATTCTCAATGACTTAATTGTAACTGCCACTGGGTATTAGTAGTTACCACTTGTTTGTTTGAGCCTTTGTAGCATGCTTTAACTCTTGTCCATTTTACTTTCTGTTGAAATTGGGAGCACAAAACACTGATGATACCAGCTCTTATTACTTACTGTAAGTGCTATAAATCTGTGGTAATCTGCACCAAATTTTTGTATGTACAGAAGACAAGTTAAAATTTTGAATAGAAGCTAAAATCAGACACCTGATACTAACTTAATAAAGGATGATACTGGAACCATAATTCTTTGAGCCACCTGTTAAAGGAAGTTTTTTTTTTTCATTTTGAAAATAGCCCCAGTTTGCTTATTATGAATCTTGGAAGACACAAATGTCAGTACATGAAACTCATCCAATATAAACCATGCCAGTTGGCTAAAGCTGCCACACAGGGAAGGCTTTGTGCCTTCCTCTGTCATAGCTGATATGTTTAAGCCAATTTTTTGTGTGCATGACTGTTTTGGGGGGAGCTGGGGGGAGATGAACCGAGCTGGCTCGGCCATTATTATGAATGGCTGCACTGGCATGGATGTTTAAAAATCAAGGACTTCTCTTGAGTATATCCTTGAGCAGAACTTTTTTTTTTTAAGACAAGTATTTGTGCTTGTGACAGGTTAAAGTACTAACAACATTAAAACTCCAATGTTTGAGGCACAATGCAGATATGCTCTACATTGATAAAAGGGAAATGTCTTACTCTGCTTCACTTATTCTTGCTCCAGCTTAGTTACTAAATTTAAAGGGGAGCATTGAAAGAAAAGCTTCCCCATGATAAAATGTCTTTAAATGTTGACTATATCAGTGTTAAAACAAAAGATTCTCCAACAATCTGCCATTTAATGCCCAGACCTTCAGATTGGATTTCATTGGATTTCTGTGCTTCTATTAAATTTGGAACAACCAAAACTCCCCATGTCTAGAAATGCTGATAGGATTTAAACATAAAATAGCATCAACAAACAAACAAAAGCTCAAATTAAGGTGAATTTCTTTGAATTCACCTATCAAAAGGTGAACTTGGGGATCAGCTCCCATTCTTTCACACGTGTCAAAAGAACCTTGAGCTCTTGATTCACTGGGTCTCTGTTATTTTGGTTTGGTTGTTGCAAAGTCTTTTATCTAAATGAGAAAAACCAAACCATTATACCTAATGTTCCTCTCTGGTCTCTCAATTTTTCGTTGAGCAGACTCAGAATAAGTATAAATGGTTACCACGGTTCTGTGGTAGATCTTTTTCCATACCTGCCTTGCTGCCTTTTATTTTTTTTGTAACTAAATAAAATGCAGACTGCCGTGTAACTGTAATTATCAACGTCTTCTGTGGTTGTTGGTGTCCATGTCTGTTTGTAGCATGGAGTAACTACAAATCCCTGGCACTGGCAGACGGCTTGAAAGAAACCAAGCACCTCTTACGGGGATGTATTTGTGTTGGGTGGAGTTAAGGGTGTTCTGGGGGTAATGTACCACTTTAGTTGTATATGCATGTGTTCTCTGCTGCAGGCTTGCCCATGCGATCGTGCCTAGAGCACTCTGGTTTCCAGGTGACAGACACGATTCACGGTATAGTATGAGATCTCTGAAGTTGGAGCATTCTCTACAGCTTTCATTTTCTTTAGTACTGGATTTCATTGTTTAAAAATAAGGCTTAAGTAGCACTGTCTGTGCATCTGAATGTTTACAGCAATGATAAAATATCAAAGTACTGCCCTTCCTTTCCTCTGCTCCCTCATAAGAGAATGGTAACTTCAAATGAAGAGGATTAGAGATGTCTTTGTGGCTTTTGTAGGGCTTGAACTGGGAATAATTCCTCACATCCTAGATTCCAGGACCTTAGCACATAAGCATCAGTTCCTTCACATCTGTTGGGGATCAGTGATCATCAGCAGATTCCTAGAAGCAGCATTAGTTATTGCTGAATTTTAAAACATTTGTGTTCTCATATCCTGAAGTTGAAATTGATGTCTTACAACAGCTTCTAGAATTAAGAAAAGTTTCCCTGCATAGGCTGCCTCTTACCTCTCGGGCAGTTCTGTGTAATGTTACAATTCCTTGGGATTTGTATTCCTAGGGCTTTGTCCAAGTCAAATTATTGTAGTATTTACAAGTCTTGAAGTAATAAAGTTGAGTAAACTCTAAAAATGTGGAGTTATAATGTAGATTTAATTTTGTGGGCAGACCAGAGTGTTGGGGGGGGGAAGTTTCAAGTTTCTCCTTTATATCAAATTCTTATTTGTGATTTTTGATAGAGCTTATCTTCCAGACATGGGAGAAGTGAGTTTGGGGCACTAGTGAGAAAATTATGAACTCAAATTTTCTGTGTCAAACTGCCAAACACATAAATGCTGTTTGGTCGTCATCTGAGCAGGTAATGTGCAAATGTCTCCCATTCTAGGACTTTCACCTTCTACCTAAAGCTTCCTGCCTTAAAATTAATTTACATTATCACAGAGCAGACTCTAAGAACCTCTGCTGTCTCTGTGCACAGAGCTGCCCATACTTACTAAAATTCTAGTGAGCTTTCTTAATCTGCTTTGAGAATAGATCTTCCCACAGTAAGAGAAGCACTAAGCAAGTATTTAAAGAAATCTTAAAGATGTGTAGTGTGTCCATTTCATAGGGAGAGTGATTAAAAACCTTCAGGAGTTAGTCATTCTCCTATTTGGGTAATTGAAACCCCCTCTTTGCTGTTGAAGTAAACAGCTCCCAGAATTGGCCATAAGTTGGAGTGAGGTGTTAAGAGTTTATGGACAAACTGAAGTTTTGATTGGTTCAGCCAAGAACATGAGCTAAATAAATTGTCTCGTGGTATGTTTCACTTTGAACCACTGTTCTCATAGATGATTATGCAGTCAGAAACCAATCAAACCCTACCTTTAACATCCCTTAAAGTCCTGTTATGTAGAATTGCATCCTGTTTACTTGGTTCTCCTTGCTCATGTGTACTGGAGACTTGCCTAATTCTATGTTGAGCACATGGCCACCTGTGATGGCTGATCCTCTCCAAGCTCCCATTCATATTTGCAAGTTACTTACAAATTACTTTGTATTCATTCTCTTCTGGACACTAATGTTCCATGCTGAGGGAACAGAAAAGAGGAAGGGATGCTGCAGAAGTCTCCTTTTCTGATGACTCTGCAGTACACATCTGTAACTGTCTCTTTCTAATGGCACAGTAGATGCCATTAGACTGTCCTCAACACTAATTTGAGGTGCACTCCTAGAACTGGCCTAGCTCTTTACACAGAAAAGCAGATGCCAGTTCAGGTTCTAGGGAAAAACCTAATCTGCTTATCTCCTGATGAACTGAACCATTCTGAGAGCACCATTAATCAGGAAAGACTCCTGGATGGTGAGTAACTTTCTGACTGTTCACAAAAAATCTGTAAGATGCAAGAGTGGTATTGATGTAGGACATGCTTGTTCAGAGAAGCCCTCTGTAAATGACTTTAATACTATTCAGTAGTTACACATTTAACTTTAGTGAATATGTTTTGACTTTATTAATTTCCTTGAAAGGGATATAAACTAATAGTAGTTTTCATATTGTCTTCTTGTAAACTTATTATCCTAGTGGAATGGGAAGTACTTGCTGAAAGACCATCGATTCATGTTAACTATACTTCTTCTAGAGCTTCTGAAATACTGTAACTGCATAGCTTGTGTAAATCGTTAGCTTCTTGTATTGTACTTAAGGCAGCTGGTGTTGCTTAACTGTATTCCATTAAGTTCATATTTCCACCCTTGTTTTGGACATGTTAGAGCTCTGGAACAGAAAGGTATGCACATGGTTCTGTGAATCAGCTGTTTTTGTTCAGAAGGTGGAGATGCAGGCTGCCTTTATGGGCCTCTAAAGCTAGTCTGGTTTAAACAGTCAACCGTGGAATTGCAACATAAATAGCAGCCACAAACTGTCTAAGCAAATATTTGCTTTCTCTTCTCCTTACCTTGGAGCCCTTTAAAGGACAAGGTTTTCATTACATCTTGAATTTGAAATGTGCAGCTCTATTAAAAGCATGTGCCATTGAGGGTTCGGTTGCTGAGGGTATGGTTTGAGACTCTGAAACTGCTTTATAATGACTGTTAACAATCCTTGCACAATACATTATGCATGGAATTTGTTAAAGTTTTGCTAGTATACTGCAGCTCTTACTGAGACATCTTTAGCTTACACGGGCAGTTCATTTGAAGAAAAATGTTGGATTTGCCTGACCAGTGGTAGATTATACATAGAAGCCTTGGCAGCAGGTTATAAATAAGGGAATTCTAGTCACACAAACAGAGGAAAATGAGATTATAGAAAAAAGTGTTTTGCAAATTTTATAATGTGCCTCTTCTAATAGTTATCATAAAGCTTTTATGTAATCTCTGTAATGAGTCTCTTAAGTGCTTTAGTTGCAAAAATAATTTCATCCCAGGTGTTGTGCAGAGGGACTTGTCTCTTAGTTAAAAAAGGTTCCTCTAAGCTTATACATTAAAAACTTGTTTTGAAACACTGGGAAACAATAAAACCATATCTAAAAATCAGCTTTCAGGCTGTTTACAGGAGTGGCTTGATCGCAGTGGCACATCCTTTTTAAAGGCTTTGGAATTGTTGCTATAATGTGGTGATCAGAGCTGAGATGGATAATAGTGCTGTAGCTGTCACAGATCAAGACAGTGTTGAGACATCTAGTTAATTGTAGCTGGCACTTCTACTCCCTTTGTTCTGGTGGTTGCAGGTTAATCATTTTAAATTTCATCTTCTCATTGTGTTTGCTTCTTCTCATTCATAGAGGTCCTGTAATAAAGGAGAGTCTGTACAGTCTCAGAAGGAAAATGACTTGCAAGTGAGTAAAATTTGCTTATTTCACAGATTTTTGTAGATGATAGAGAAATATTGCAAACCTGCTTGTTCTAAACTAGTAACTATTCCACCTGGTTGGTGTCTGGGCTGTGTTTCTGGAAGCTATAAACAGTAATGAAGAACTTTAGAATACACTAATGAACTCTTCCAAGGGAAGTATGTAGAGCTGGAGAGAATTTTCTCTTCATCCTGAAATGTTTTTGATTAGCACTGTGCTTGGATCATCTGTGGTCTTCAGACTTCTTGATTTTGGAACCATTTCTGCTAATGCAGCAGAATTTAGAGCTGAGTGTAATTTTTCATAGTGTCATCTGAACAGAATTTGGTAATTCAGGTTTCTTCCCTGGCAGTATTTTTTTTCAGTAAGGAATATTACACTGCAACATGTTAGCCAGATGCTTTGTTTGAGATGTACTGTTGTTTTCCAGCCCTGTAATGGTTTTGGCAGTGATTAGGGAGAAGTTACTCCTTTGATAGGTGCTGCTTTTCTCCCATTGTACTTTCTGCCTTCTGGGAATGACATCTGAAACACTGGAGGTGTTTGTGATTTTTTTGTTGTTGTTGATTGACTGCTTTAGAAGTTTTGTTGAATTTCCAGTTAAGTTTACTGGAATAGCTTCAATCATTTGAACCATGACTGAACTGGGAAATCTACTGGTTTGATTCCTCAGTATTCTTCAGAGATAAGAAACAGAGGTGGCTTGAATTCCCCCACCCACCTAATCCAGTAAAAAAAAGTCCTCAAGTTACAGAAATCAAAAAATCCAAACAAGCCCCACCCTGGTACCAGCTGCTCATAACTGTTTTTTAATGCAGGATACTATTCTTTGAACTTCAGAACTGTCTTCATTTGTTACCTGAAAATAGTGATCCTGTCCTGGTGAGATATTGTTTTCCACTGTTGATCTCATCATGTTGGAACTTCACTGTTGGATCAGTATACTCAAGAATACCCGTCAGGATGGATTTGTTAGTTTTCTTGAGTCTAGGTAAAAACTGTGGGTAGTTTTGATCAGGGGGGTTAATGTCCTCTTTCAGAGGGAAGAAAAACCCCTGGGTAACCCCAAAATGTTCTGGATCACTAGCAAAAGCATTGTAGCTGTTTTGATTTGCCTGGTGTTTGACAACTGTGGCTAGAGATAGGATAGTCTTCTGTCAGCTCACAATGCCTTTAAACAAGGATTATCTGTGTTTTTACCTTGGTTGTGCTATATTTAGTGGTGATTTTCCTCAAAATACTAGTCACATTTTATAGTGAGCTTTTTGTTGAAGCAAGAATAAAGCAGAAGCACCAGTTCCAACTGAAGTATAGAAAGGCTTTTGATCTCTCCTTGCTGAATGTGAGGTGCATAGTGGAGGAGGCTTGTAAAGATTGTTTATAATTCTTGGGTTTGAAGTGTAATATTCAGCTTTATAAGTAAAAATTTTAAAGCGTAAGCTGCCAAATCATCTCCAAAAGCTTGTTTTAAATATGAGTGCTCATGATTACATCTGTTGGAAACTAATTAAAATTGAGAGTTTCAGAGCTTAAGGCAGTATGTTGTAGTCTCAGCAGTATGTGTATTCCAAAGTATTTGAGGGCATTAAAATCTGTAATTTACTTGAACACTTGATCCTTAAAGTCATCAGGTGAACATTTAACTGGGCAGTTAGCTAAATTTGTTCAGTGTCCATACAAAGTATGTTATAGGACTTTCTAATGTCCTTCAGCAGTCATTTCTACAACTGTGCTTGACAGTAGTGTATGGAGTAGAGACTTGGTAACAGATCCATAGGGTGTTAAAAAGGAGAAGCCTTTGTGCCTGAAATAACATAGATGGTATTATTCCAGAGCTCTCCTTTGGCTTTTTCTCAAGTGACCTGTTACAGTAGAGGAAGTTCTTTTGGTGCTGTCAACCTTCTTTGTCTTTTAAGAGTCAGGCACTAGAACATTTGAACTTGAATATTCTTACACTGCTGCATTTAACTAATATTTGCCTGTACTTTTTAATCTTAAATCAGCTCTGTCATGGAGATTTACAGCCATCCTTGTTAACACTGCTGACATGGGAAGTTTACAGACTCACAGTCTTGTAGTTGCAGGTTATCTGAAGGTTCTAAATTTTTAAGCATGTTATAAGGGATGAGGGCTAGGCAGACATGTGGCAGGAGTAACTCAGTAGTGCACTAAGTAATTGGAAATTTTGCTATTTCTGGTTGTCACTTCTGATGCAGTAAGACATCTTAATGAAGAACATTCCTTTGGCGCTTGGTGTTATTAAAGTATCATGGGTTTGGTTTTGGTCTGGTTTTTTTTTTTTTTGGTGTGTTTTTTTTTTGTAAGATGTGAAAACAAGGAACTGACATTGTAATGGGAACGGCCAACAGATTGCTGTAATTAGACTTTTAAGCAACTCTGGTGTTGTACCAGGCACAGACAAATTCAACACCAACTAGTAATGGAGTAGGCATTTGGTAACATATATCTAATTTTTTTGGTGCTTGGTTGGCATTAAGCTTCAGAACAGAACTGAAAAGTTTGGATCACAGTGGTGAAGGCATGTGAAATAATTAAAATTACTTATTTTTGATGTGTTACTAGTTCTGTTTCAAGGAGTTGAGATGGAAAAACAGTGGAAGACACAAATGCAGAGCATTCATTCATCTTCAAATATCAATATTCTTGATGACTCTTACTTTTTTTGAAGCTACTCCTTCAGAATATAATCACAATCACAGATACTTGCCTAGGCTGGAAAAGACCTTTAAGATTAGTCAAGGGCTTGTGTTAGATAATGACTCAGTCCTTATGCCTGAGAACTGTGTATATACCTCCAGGGATGGGAACTCCCCCACTGTCCCTGGGGCAAGCAGTTACATTGTCTGATAACCTGTTCAGTAAATTCTGCCTGATACCCAACCTAACCTTCCCCCAGAGGCCATTTCCTCTTCTCCTATCACCTGTTACTTAGGAGAACAGACTGACCCCCACATTGCTACAACTTCTTTTCAGGGAGTTTTGGAGAGAAGGTCTCCCCTGAGCCTCCTTTTCCCCAGGCTGAACAACCCCAGCTCCCTCAGCTTCCCCTCACCACACTTGTGCTCCAGACCCTTTCCCAGCTCCATTGCCCTTCTCTGGCTACACCCCAGCCCCTCAGTGTCCTTCTGGGAGTGAGGGGCCTAAAGCTGAACACAGTACTCTATGTAATATTTGAGTCTTTCCTACCCTTCATTGTGACATGTTAGAATTTGTTGAAGATGCCAGAATAATAAGGTGTGGGCCAGTAATAAAAAATTTATCAGTGGAACTGTCTGGATGGAACATACAAGACTGGAACTTGTATGAAAGAGTTGTTTACTGTCTGAGACTGAAGTGACTACAGTAACACAAGGCTCTATAATCCAAAATATCTGAATACTTTTTAAATTTTGTGCTTTTATTACTTAAGCTCCTAAGTGTCATGGCTCAGGCTTTGAGGTGAGTTGCTCAGAAGTAGGCAGAGACTGAGCAGACCTTTGGATTTGAATATAACTGGATTGTGATTAGTGTCATTGCCACACATAGTGATTTATACCATGGCTGCTGTATTTACTTAGTTAATCTTGCCCATTAAGAAAGCTATGCTACCATGATTTAACTATATTTTTGAGTCATATTAAATATTTCTATTCATTTTAAAACATTTAAAAGCTTTCTGCTTGTGATTGTTATGGACTAAGTTTATTGATGTAAGGAAAACCTTGAAGAAAAGTTGAAACTTGAAGGATGCTTGGAAGTAGAAAAGGAAGAATGTTTATTTGCACATGTGCCCTTAGCAGGAGTTTAAATTATTCTTTTAAGAAAAAAGAGACAACCTAAAATGAGCTTAATGGAAACAAATGTTAGGTCACTCACTGGTTAGTTCACTCTGTCATTCACTTGCTTAGTTAAAATGTCCTTTTGTGGGGCAGTGTTCCAGTGTGTGTAAAATAGCCAAGGATAATATTTATAGTTTCTGCACTGTGCATCAGTAAGATAAACTCTTTCAGGAAAAGAAATTGCAGAGTTCCCACAGGTTAGATGGTGTTTTGGGTTTTGTGTAGTTTTCCGTTGACCTGGCCCACAATAGTACCTATTAAGTAATGCAGTTATCCTCCCCAGCTTTAAACATAACTATTTTATTTTGCATTTCTCCCATGCTAACTACAAGTTGCTATTTGTAAAGAAACTTTGGTTAGTGAAATGTTGAGTCTTTTCTAAATCTAACTCTGAAATTTCTCACTTTGTAGCATGTTCAGCTATTCTGCACACAAGTTCATTAGACAGTGCAGACAGTGCTAATTAGTTGGTGCAAGTGCCAACTAATGCTTTAATTATTGTTGGTTTTTTGGTTTGTTTTTTTTTTCAGGGGGCAGAAGCCATGGTTCTGGAAAGTGTTATGTTTGCCATTCTTGCAGAGAGAGCTCTTGGCCCAAAGCTGTATGGAATCTTTCCACAAGGGCGACTGGAGGAATTCATTCCCGTAAGTCCTGTTCATGGCTAGTCACTGGGCTGCTGGTAGCTCTTCTAATTGATCATGACAAGGCCTCTGCACTACCCTGAAAAGTAGGGATGTGGGAATGGAATACTTGGCAGACTAGTAATTGCAAGCTGTAATTTGATACATTTATAGTGGGTGTTGGAGAGCCCAGTTATAGCTCTTGCCAGGGAGAGATATCTAAAAACCCTTCAGCTGTAGCAGAGACTAATAAATGAAGATAAAAAGCTTGTTAGATACCAAACATAGTGTTGGAAGCTATGAAGCAACACTTTATTTTAAAAGCAACAAGAGCAGAAGCTTTTGATGTTCTTAAATATTTACACCCAGTGTTCTTTGAAGATATTCTTAGTGAGAGGTGATATTACCCAGGTCTCAATCTAGAAGAAAATTAAGTTGTGAGTAAGCTAGGCTGGCGAACTTGGCTTTAGTAAAGATGGCAATTTTCTTACATTAAATTGGGATGGAAAAGTGTATTGCTTGAGTGCTATGCTAGTATTTAATACTACACTATATAGAGACTAATGCTGGTTTTTGTAATTAATCTGTTAAACTATTTTATGAATACTGTATCTTATTACAGAGCAGGAAGCTAAGTACTGAAGAATTAAGCTTACCTGACATATCTGCTGAAATAGCTGAGAAGATGGCTAGATTTCATGGCATGAAAATGCCATTTAATAAAGAACCTAAGTGGCTTTTTGGAACAATGGAAAAGTAAGTCATGCTGTATTTTAAAGTATGGAAAAAAAGATGATTCATTGTAATTTTGTCCATTAGAAAGAATTCTCCTGAATGCCTGAGAGCATGAGCTCTCACTGTACCCAGAAACTGTTTCATAGTTACCTGAGAAACTTAAATTGCCTTAAAATAGTAACATTTTCTTTTTTAAATTTTAGTTTAAATGATAGCTTAGCATAGGACAACTAATAGACTTATTGTCACAAGTGCTCTACTATTGCATCTATTTTTAACAGGTACCTAAATCAAGTGCTGAGGATTAAATTCACCAGAGAATCCAAAACTAGAAAACTGAACAAACTACTCAGCTACAATCTTCCCCAGGAAATGAGGAATCTAAGGTAAGGTTCTTTTGGCTCCCACTGTCTTCCAGTTTCAGCATGAGCTTGTCTACTTGCTTGAACACATTATACAGTATAATACAACACCCTGTATTCATTTTACTTTACAAGTTGGGGATTGTTTTTGCTTCTGTAACTAACCTGAGTCTTGTATGACTCAAGTGATACAATCGACTGCTGATCTGACTTGCTGATCAGTCAAGTTCAACTCTGTCACCCTGATCTTGGGTTACTAATTGAGATAATAGGGTCTTGCTAGAAATTAATAACCCTTCAAATTCTTACAACAAAATCCATTCTTTACTTGCAAGTGGAACTGTGTGATATCTTAAAAGATCCTGTATTGCTGTTTTCTAGAGCTATGCTTGAAGCTACTTCGTCACCAGTTGTATTTTGTCACAATGACTGTCAAGAAGGTAAGCTACTAATATTTCATCATCTTGTTCAATGATGCATTGTGAAGCCTTTTTCTGGTCACTTGTTTGCTTTGAGAGGTAGTCACATCATGGAGGTACTGCTTTGGCAGCTGATGTGAAACAGCAACCTGTGTATTCCCTGTGTGTAGCAGTTGCAAAGCAAAGCATGTTGGTCTCAAATTAGTCCTTCAGGCTAATGAAGACAACATCTCATGTTGTAACTGGATTAAGCCAAGCATGCACGTGTGCTCTGTTAACGTAGGACAGTTGATGGGAGCTTTGAATGTTTTCTGTTAAGACTGTCCCTTTCTTAGCTGTCTGCAATATGCACAGTCAGGGGAGGATGTGCTTTAGTCCTTTTCAAGGAAAGATTCTGAAAAAGTACAGGGAATGGTGAAAATGGAGACTAGTTTGATTCAGAAGCTTTCAGCTTATACTGATAAGAAACATTAGGAACCCCTTTTTTTCAGTGTGCTTGCTTTGGGAGTCATGGAAGGAATAACAGTTTTTCTGAGCCAGTCTTCTAAGAGATGAAAGGAGGCAGGAGTGGAGGTGCTGGATGTCTGTGCTCCCTGTCATGTGGGTAACCTGGGCTGAGCTAGAGGGATGCTATACCAGCACCATAGGCAGGGCTGGTTTGTTTTCAGAAGTCCTGACCTTGTTAGATAAGACTGGCTGAGGACCTGGCATGGAAGAGGATTGCCCTGAAGGATAAGGCAGTGTGAGGGTGAAAAGCCACTGATGGGATATATGAAGAGCTAGCTCTAGTGGTGGAGTTCACAGTCTCATTGCTGTTGTGATAGGGTGCAGTACTGGAGGAGTCAGTGCTGTGGCAAGCTTAGGTGAACCTACCTTTCCAAAGCAGGTGGGACAAAACACTATGTGCTTGTTCTGTGGGTGTAAGGGTATGGGAAAGAGAATAGATGTACCTATGAGGAGGGGGCAAATTACTGCAGAAATTGAAATGACTCTAAATGTATTATTAGTTTGCACCTGAGAGGCAAACCTGATGTCTTTCAGATGAATTATAGTGACAAGATGAGATGAAGGACAAGATAAAACCATCTGCCTGTTAGAAATGAAAAGGCTGATCTGCTCTGTAGGTACCAATTGTGCCAGAGCAGGATAACATCATGATCAGCCTGTGGCTTTTCAGGCTGCTGAAAAGCAATTCCTGTCCCAAGTGTTGTGTGATAGTGCTATGCAGGTATGAGACATGCTGCATAATTTAGATCTCAAGCTGTGGAAAGAAACAGTTCAGCGGGGACTGCTGAGGCTGACGGTGACACCCAAGTCAGCCGCTCGCGGAACACTGGAAACACACGGCCCTTGGGAGAACAAATCCACCTCTGCCTGTACAGAAGGAAACTTGCTTTACAAGGTTTATAGTACATGTCTCAACTTTCAGTGAGCCAGTGCAACCTGGCTTTTCCTACTGTTCTTCTGTGTGGATGTAAGGGATAACTGGGATTGTCTAAACAGTGATTCTTAAGATACAGTATTGCTTTTCTATCATTTTCCTGGGCCATTATTAAATATGCTGTATTATTTTTAATTTTTATATTAGGTAATGTCTTGCTTCTGGAAGGCAGGGAGAATTCAGAAAACCAAAAGCTGATGCTCATTGACTTTGAATACAGCAGCTATAACTACAGGTAAATCACTTCATTTTCTGTTTAGCAGGAAGGTGTATTCCATTCTACATACTACAGTGAGATCAAGTAGAACATAATGTGTAACATAAAAGTGGGATATGTTAAGTACCTTGAGGGTGATCTCTGCCTGCAATAATGCTAATGTTAGAGATAGGTCTGACTTCATGTTGAGATAGTGCATACTTAAGTATTTTACTCCATTGGTGTAAAACTTGATAGCAAAGTCTAGTATTTTCTTATAGCTGGTTAACTGCCCATCTTTACTCATCAGTTTTAATAACTTGAAAAAAAATTCTGTTCTAGTCATAAGTTTTCTGTCTCCTTTAGAAAAACTGCATTAAGTTCTAAGTAGTCTTGTACTTCAGCTTTATTTTATATTTGCTTAAGCAAAACCAGATTTCTGGTGTTCAATCTACTGAGATACTGTCTTTATCTTTTTCAGAGGGTTTGACATTGGAAATCACTTCTGTGAATGGATGTATGATTACACATATGAGAAGTACCCGTTCTTCAAAGCTAGTGCTCTTAAATATCCTTCAAAGAAGCAACAGGTAGGCACATAAGACATCATTAATAGAATGCCAGTGTCCAGTCTTCAAATCTTAACTCTTTTCCAGTTCTATTTTGGACTTACCCTGTTCCAAGATCTTTCCTGCATTACTTCCTTAAGAATAACACCTTCTGTAATCCTGACTACTTTTGCTTTAAAAATTATAAAATTTTCCTGAGTTTTTCTAGCTAAACTTCTACGTTTTCTTTATGTGCTGTGTACTAATCTACCTGAGTGGATTGAAATGTTACTTGGCAGTAACAGATGTCTGTTGTCCTAATATTATGGCTTTAATTCTTAACTGGACCTTCAGGCAACTAGTAGAACCACCATTAATCTTGTGGCTAACACCAGCACTGTCAATGGTTGGAAAATATAAATGACAACTTCTTAAAAGGCCTGCTTAGTTCTGAAAGAAGCAAGCATACTTTGAGATGAACAGTTGTTACTGTTATTTATTTGCCTTCCAGCTTCATTTTATCTCCAGTTACCTGTCTGAATTCCAAGATGGATTTGAAAATCTGACCAATGAAGAGAAGTCCAAACTAGAAGAGGAAGTGTTGATAGAAGTTAACAGGTAACTTCTTTTACAACTGTATCTTGACATTTGCATGATGATAGCTATATTGTATATACCTCACTGGCTGGAGAAACTTCAGCTAAGACTGACTATAAATTATCTGTGGTAATGAAAAACCTGTCTATTGTAACCTTTAAATATGTGAAATAAAGGAAATGCTGCTTCTTGGAAAAGCTAATTAAATTATTTTTTTGATAACATATTTGTCCACACCTGTTGTTCATCCCTAAATATAGGGAATATGATTCAAATATTAAAGTAAGGTGTTGTGACTTAACTGGGTATTTTCAGTGACCATAGCTTTGTGACTTCAGGTTTGCCCTTGCATCACACTTCTTCTGGGGTCTGTGGTCTATTATACAAGCAAAGATCTCATCCATTGAGTTTGGTTACCTGGTAAGTTATTTCAAATATAGTTTCATGTAACTAATAATGTGTATGCTATTAAGTAACTGGAAGTACCTTATCAGAAAGAAAGTAATTTAAATAGCCTCTCACAGCAACTAATGTTCTTGAAATGGAGTAAGACTTTTAAATAATAAATGTGTTACTAGATTATGGTCTTTCTTTAATAAAAGAACATCTAAGATCATAAAAACTTCAAAGATCCTTCCTGTTAGAGATCCTATAGCTATATGTGCTAGGCCTAGCAGTGATGCTCTTCTGCAGTAAGAAATCCCTTTGCAAGAGGGGAGCTAAGTGCAGCAAGTGTGAACTGGGAATCGAGTAGTCAAAGCACTTGTGTAACAGATGATACTCATTGTGTGACAGTGGTGATGCCAGGCTGCTGGTACTTGAGAAGGAGATCAGCCTAACTCTTGATACCTGTTTAATGCACTGTAAATGATACACCTTCCAGCTGTGCTGACAGCCCTGCAGAAGTGCTGCAGACACCTTTTTCAGTGAAATCCTGATCTTCTTAGTTACTATTTTTTGACTGGCAGCTCTAGTAGAGTTGAAATAAGATTGGAGGAAATTTTAAGAAGCCAGAACAGTCTCTGGAGGGATTATCCTTCCCAAATAGAGCTAATTAATGCATTGAGCTGACGGATTAGGAAGGTGACACAGTTAATACCTTCATTATGCTTCCCCATCCCAATTAAGAAGACTCAGCTGTATTTTCTGTATTGAGCACTGAATGTCCCCTCTTTCCCCAGGAATATGCACTGTCCAGATTTGACGCATACTTTGATCAGAAGAGGAAGCTGAAGGTCTGACGTGGGAGGAGTGGCCTGTTGGTTACTGTACGAAGAGGGCAGCTGGACAGAACTTACACTGTGCTTAGGCTACTGTATCTCTAACGAAGGTGTCACTGAATTCCAGTTCCTTGGAACACAGGTGTACAGTACTGAAGGCTGTATAAAAAGGACTTATTTACAGTTTCGTACACACTTGGAATGAGATTGGGAAGCAAAAGTAAAATACAACAGTGCAATATCTTTGTCTTTTTTTGATCTAGAAGGTATTTTATATTATGGGAGAAGCTTACAGTTAAGTGTCAATACTACATGCATCAGAGCAAACAGTGTTACTGTATGTTTTCTAGGGGGGTGTTGACATGGTTTATGTTGTAAGCAGAACAGTTGTTTGTAAAAGATGATTCATTGTAGATACTGCCTCTTAACAAGAAGGAAAGGCAAAGGAGACAACTGTTAAAACTGTGAAGTAGGCTTAAAATCTTACTGCAAGATTAGGCTCAACATGCCCCATGAACACTATCTTCAAAGCTGCTGATATTTTACACCACTTTAACCATAAAGCAACTCAACACATTTGAAGCAGATTACTTCAAAGTGTTACCTATGTACACATGAATGTTTCTCTTAAGCTGGTGTGCCTGGGAAGTATGAATGAATGAATGAATGAATGAACTCGGAACTGGACATTCAGAAGGAGTTTGTCTGGAACTGTTCATTCCATGTCCTTCAAGAACATGCTTTATCCCAGCATGGTTATCTCCTAAAATGCTGTGTCCTGCACAGGGAGTTCTGTGGGCAGGCAGCACTGGCGAGAGTGCCTTGAATTGCTCTAGCAACTCCCCAGGTAACTGGATTGGCATTGATAATGCTTGTAACTGGAGCCCATCTCTCTTCTTGTGTTGCCACAGTACATGGCTGTAAGAAATAGTAGAGCCAAAGACTGTGAAGAACACTTCAGGAAATTGCTCTTCTGCCCATCCAATGCTTATGTGGCTTAGGAGGTGCTTTTCTCCACCTTCAATTTTCATCATGTTCCAGCAATCCAGTCAGAACGGAGCATCTTGTGGGGAACAATAACATGTATATTGAAACTTGAGTATAATCTGTGTACATGTCATCTAAAGATTTCTTTAGAATTTTTGAGCTTATTTTGAATGTTATTTGTGCTTTCTAACACACTGTATTATAAATAATAAACTTCTAAGTCTACCCTTTTTCTCTTGTATAGCAAGTACTGTTTCAAGCAGCTAAAAAAAAATGTGCAGCATTTCATGTACTGTATAGCTTAACTTGTAAAATATGTCATTTTATTTTCTAGTATAGAGAAACATTTTCCATACACTCAATTATTAATACTTTATAATAAATATAAAGCACTTAAAAATATCATAGTTGATATTAAGTCTTCGTTATATCTGCAGGATAAAATAGATACTGTTTCTGGCCTTAATCTGTGCTAGAAGTACTTTCTTGCTTGCATCCAAAGGCAGGCTCATTTAAGCTTTAGGCCCAATGTGCTGGGATATACCTTCTATTAAATGTCTTTAGCATTTGTTGTATAAGTGAATGCTAATAAGGTGGTTAAAGGAAAGGGTGAAGAGTAGACTGAAGATCATTTTATAAATAGTTATAGCTGTAGCTTAGATGTAATAAAAGGTTTAGGTTCAAGCACTTACCTGTATCTGTCTGTCCTGTTAACTACCCTAAAAACAAAAGTACAAGTTACCAGCACCTGTGGAGTTTTGCTGGCACCCTGGAGGGTGCATCTGTGAGTAGTGCCACCAGCCAGGCAATTTTTCTCTGCTAGTGAAGGCTTCATTTCACAGGTACTATCACACCCAGTAAATCCTGCAGGGCAAAAGTAGGTGAAACAAGCATCAGAACTTCAGTGCTCTGCAGCTAGCTGGAAATGGCTGATAGGTAATGGCTGTCTTGATTCTGTGGGATACCTTGTTTTGCACTCCATGGCTAAGTTTGCGTTCTCAAGCCCCTGAAGACTGTAATTTGCATTTTACGCTCCTCAGAAACAAACAGGGAGGGAGGCTTGGTCACAGTGCTGACTGGTAGTAGCATCAGGTGAAGTCCTGTTCAACAAATGCTGAGAGGAAACTAAGCTCAGAGAAACCCCAGCACTGCCTTTATACTCCAGCTTTACCACTGGTTTTCTGAGGTTGAGGGGGTAGAAAGGGTCCCAAAGGCAGGCCAAACTTCATCCTTTGCCTTTTGTCACATGAATTTGTTTGAAGAGGGTGGGATTTTAAGTATTGGGTGGTGGTCTTTGTGGGGATACAGGTAAGTCAAAACTAATGAGCAGAAAGCAATGCTTAGTGTCCTCCTAGTGTGATATTTTTTGGTGGTGGTTTGGTTTTGGTGGTGTTTTTTTTTCCCTGCAGATTGGCATATTAAGGGCAAGATCTATTAAGTTTTCTTTGAAACCTTGCAGTAGTCAAACAGGAACAGGAGCACAGACTTTTCTTACTCATAGTCACTGAATGTTAAAGCTAAAGCGACCAAGAATGTCTTGGCATTTTTGTCATGGGGTATTGTGAAGCCTTTGTAATAAGGCAGTATAAATGTAGTTAAACATTTTTTAGTTCTTTGTCCATAACTATTTTGAAATATGGCTGGTTTGTTGGTTTTTGTTTTTTGGTTTTTTTTTTTTTTTCCATGAAGGCAGTTTAGAACTACTGATGAATCCTCCTTTTGGATTATTTGTAAGCACAACTTCTGCTTGAGCTCTGTCTTGAAACTGCTGGGTTTTATTTCCACTTTGTAAATTCTTGGTGTTCACATTGCCTCTGAAGTCACTGGTGAAAGGGATCTGCCTAGTAACTGGGGAAATGTGGCTTTTGGTATAAGAGTTAAAAAATAAATGAACAAAAAAACCCCCCAAAATCTAACCACAAGCTTTTGCTTTTAAAGGAAATTCCCTTCTCTAGCCAGATAGCTCCTCTTGGCTGCCTCTTTGAAATGATTCAGTGGGTAACCAGCAGTCCAGGGTGTACCCCCCTCCTGCAGCTGTTTATGAAAGATGAAAATATTATGCTCAGACTTAAGGAAAAATGCCCTGCTACAGCTCCTTAAGGATTTAAGGCTGGAAAATTTAGCCTATGCAGTGTCAGGGCTGTATCAGATATGCTGTCTTCCCTCTTCAGCTGAAAGAAAATAGGTATTTCTGGTCTGAGCTGGATACAAACTATTCCTAAATTAAAAATCTTTCATAGTGATGATACTAATAAATATATTTTGGAGTTGCTGTTCTCTTGAACTGATGAGGGAGAAAGTTCATTTCCAGCCTGACCCTCAGAGAAATGCTCTGCAAGGAACAACAAGGACAAAAAGCAAGAGCAGCCTTTAATCTTGCTGTGATATGACTTGGTCTTTCCAAGTGCACAGAGTTATTTGCTGTAGTTGAAAGAAGCTAAGATTACCAATATTTTCACCAGTTCCTTCTGAGAACTGCTTGTCTTTCTCCTCTTAAGGCTCAGAAGCTTCCTTGGAAAGACCCTGTTCTCCAGTACTGGAGATACTAACAGAAACAATTCCCTGTGGCTGTTTGCCATTCATCCTCTCTGAAGCAGCTTTGAGGTGTGATAGTGTTCTGAAAAGCAATTACCTGAAAATGTTACTTGCAGATCGACTTCCTTTGTGTATCTCAATCTGCTAAACTACAGTAAGAATTTATTCTTCCTTATTAACTTGTCTGAGGTTGCACTACAGCTTAAGTGCAATGAGCTGTGTTTCACTCCTTTGGATGGATGTAATTATTAATCCTACCTGATTATGGCCCTGGAAACCCCTTAGGGACACTAGGGCTTGCAGCCATATTGTCCAGGGACTGAGTTTGTCCTGCAGTTCACTAAGGAGATGTGATGAGGGGAAGGAAAGCATCTAGCTTAATTGTGTAGGAGTCTGTAGAACTGGGTACTAAAGAATGTATCCTCTGATTTGCAAACAGAAAGAGAAAGCAAATAATTACCAAAATGAAGAAAATTGGCTGTTGGCCCAAATGCCAGCACCTCTGAGCTTGTGTGTTCATAGGATCACAATGTGCTGGGCTGGAAGTGACCTTTCAAGGTCATCTAGTCCAACCCTCCCCTGCAGTGACCAGGGACATCCTCAACTAGATCAAGTTCTCAGAGCTCCATCAAGCCTGACCTTGAATGTCTCCAGGAATGGGGCTTCCCCCATCCCTGGGCAACCTGATCCAGTGTTCCATCAGCCTCATAGTAAAGAACTTCTTCCTAATGTCTAATCTCAGTCTACCTTGCTCTAGTTTAAAACCATTGCCCTTTGTCCTAGTGCTACATGCCCTTGGAAACAGCCCCCTCTCCAGCTTTCTTGTAGGCCTCTTGTGTTCTGCTTTAACAGCACAGTGGGGTCTTGAGGCTCAGCTGATGAACAATTCTATAACTTCACAATAGCTACATTTGCAGTGCTGTGCAGTCACAGTGACAACATCTGCTGGTGCCTCAAAACCCCAATTTGCTGCTTTTGCAGGCCACATCGTCAAATCATCATAGCTTTTTTTGGGGGGTTAGGAAACCCACAAGTCCAGTTGCCCCAAGGCAGCAAGTCCTGCTGCTGTTTCTCGGCTATCATGGGGTGATACATCCAGCACAGGGGCTGCCTGGGGCTGCCAGGCAGCCCAGCCCAGCCCAGCATTGTTTTAGTGCTGACAGACAAGCAGGTAGGTATGTGGAAGAAGTGCTGTTTGCTCTGCCTGACAGAGGCAAAAAGGTTTTTAGGAATTTAAATCCTCCCTTGAAAGATACTCAAGGCAGCCTTGGGCCAGCTCCCTCCACACGCAGGCAGGATTGTCTCTGATGCCAGCCTGGGTCTGTGCACAGCAAATGGAGCATTTCTCCAGAGATGAATAAATAGCTGGTTTCTGGGTTGAAATAAAATACAGCACACACTTAGCTGGCCTTGGCAGGGAGCAAAAAGAGCTATTGTATTTGGTACCCAGACAACAAAGCTGATCAGTAGTGAACAGGCTACTATTTTTCCTAATGTGAAATTCACTTTTTGTGGCTCTCATTTTCAAAGTGCTCCTACTGACTCAGCATTAAGTGCAATTGTACTATAATCTGCAAACAAAGCTCTGTGTGTGTGTATGATTTGTATTTACCAGACTTGTTAAATAAGGATCAGCCAATAAAGTCTGAATGCAGTTTCAACTGCTGTTGTTGCTCACCTTCTATTTTGGGGGGTGGGGGGCAGAATGGAATTTAATATTATTTATCTTGCTTTGATATGCTCAGAGGTTAAAAGGGTGTGGTAAACCTGGGTTCCATACTGAAAAATACTTTCCTTGTCACAATGCAGAAGCCTTATGGAGGAAAGGAAATGGTTTGTCCCTGGACAGGGACAGTGGTAACAAATGGGACAGTCTTTTCCTTATGCACAATGATGTTTGTTTTCCAGGTGCCTTTTCTAACCTTCTGGATCTGTTGCCACCTTCCTAAATAGAAAAACACAGTGATAAACCTGAGATCCATTCTGAGAACTTTCATGACACATTGAACATTAATTTTTCATTAATACCTTGAACTCTGTTGTAGGATAAAGCATCCTGTCCAGTTGAGTCTTGGAGTGGTGTAGCACTGAAGTGCTTGTCTGCAGAATGGTGCTAGAAAAGACAGAAGAGTAAATGGAGGTGAGGGGGTTTATTACAGCTGGTCTCTGGTAGGAGCATCACACAGCAATTGAGCTCCTGCCCTGTTGTGCTGGGCTAAACATCCCAGAAGGCCTTACAAGCACTGCCTTTGCTGCTTATTCATAGTTGTCTACCTGTAGAAATAAAATAAAACTCAGGAATTAGCCTTATTCCTAATTTTCAAAGACCACAGCTTCTGAAGTGCTGTAAAGTCAGGGCTGGCAATTGTAAAGTATGTAAAGTGGCCCAGAAGCAGAATTTAAGTGGCACACAACAGAGCTTGGGACCAATGGCATCCTGTGAGGGCAACCATGAGACACCCCCAGTTCCCGCTTAGTTGGGAAAACAGTAGAGATGAAAGGTACAGCCTTAAATTGGCTTGAAATATTGTTGTTTAGGGACGTGGTTTTGAAAGGGCAAGAAATATGGCTGGATTTTATGATCTCTTGCAGCCAAAACTATTCTATGATTACCAGTCACCTGTATCCTGCCTTGGAAACAAGAGATCTTCCCACTAAGCAGGACCCATAACCTCTGGTTGGATGGAGAAAAAGCACTGCCTGCAATCACCTCAAACATTTGCTGACCTCTGCTCTGGTGTTTACCATCTGGAAACTTTTAGAGTTTCCTCCCCACGTGGGTTTTCTCCTGGCCATTGCATTTCCTCCTACAGTCCTGGAGGAAGCTACCATGCTGTGTTTGTCTTGATGCATACTGAAGGGAAAAGTGCATAGCAGGCTTTTCAGCCACACTGAGGGATGCCTTGGAGCCCCTGTTCTTCTCTCTTCTTGCTGCTTCTCACTGAATCAGGAAAAAAGTCAGCAGAGACTGTGGCCCTATGAGGCCAATACAGATGTAAATAAAAAGTACAAGGAAGGGAGAGGAGGAAGGAAGTCTGTTGTAATTACCCAACACAAAGATTATTAAATAATACAATAATTTCCTCAGGAAGAGATTATGGAGAATTATGCATAATGTCTTGGGTCTGAAGAGCTTAAAAATTCACCTTAGAAGGTAATTAGAAGGCTATAGCTGTAAAGAAAAATGGTTACTTGATAAATCCCCTAGTAGAATTGCTTGGAAAAATACTGGTTTCCCTTTAGGAAGAAAACTACTAATTTACATCAAATTATGTTATGGATAATAATTTAAGACCCAGACTTTGGGGTTCTGAAATTCATTTTGAGATCATTCCAGTTTGAAAGTATAAAGTGAAAGGTTTCCATAGCATCTTCCTTAGTTTTCCTTCTGACTTGTCACAACTAGCTTTGATTTTTTAAAATATTTTTTTTATCTTTATAAGCATACAGGCTTTCATATGAATATATAAATAAGCATTTGTACACCTATAAAAGTACTGAGTAACTGGCATTACTGGTTCCTGTGGAGCAGATGTATCTCATGGTTATGGTCCTTCCTATTGTTGAATTTAATCAAATATAGACAAAATAAGAACTGTGAGCTTGCACCTAAGCAGCAGTTTCCATGGCTGTGTGCTCCAGCTGTGTTATATATGAAAACACCATTTGTATTCTCACTTCCCAAAAATGTGAAGAAGACACAAATAGAGAAAGGGAAGGAAAAGACCTAAGTGGAGACACTCTGAATAGCAACTGTACAAATGCCCCTGTCTCACAAGTCACTGGTTCTTGCTTGGCATTCTCAGAGCCTTGTTTTGCTGTGGCCTTCCCCAGGCAACACTAGGTTGGTGCTCAGTGCCAGAGCAAGATGGTAACACAGGAGTGTGACCCAGGGAAGAGTCTCCCACATCTCTAGCTCACCCTGCTTCTCCCTTTGCTTTACAGTTTGTAGCCTCCCAGCCTGAATCTCAGCTTTGCACAGTGCAAAAGCTGACAGCAAGAGAGTGGTTTCAAAGGAACTGGCTGGGGATCTCTAGCAAAGTTCCTCCAGGCAGGAATGCCCTGAGGAAGGGGACACCAGCATCCTCACTGCCTTCAGACACCCAAACTAGGCTTCTTGCTGCTAGATGTGGTAATACAGGATCCAGAGCGACTAACAAAAATATAGTTTCCCACTGAAATGTTTAACGGTTGCAAAGAGTTTGTATCTGGGATCTCATATTTCCTGGCAATGTTCCCTTTTTATCTTCACATGTGGGAGAGATGTGAGCTCTCACAGTTTGAGTTGAAATCTCTGGATATAGCTTTTTCAACTGGGCTCATCTCCACTCCTACTATGGGTTTGTATGGGGAAGCACATTCATTTTAGCACCTCTGCCTTCAGCACAACAAGCAGGTTCACCCTGTCTTGAGGACAGTATGCTCTTCTCACATCAAGTTTTAAACTTCGTAAGTCTAAGTCATCTCTGAACTGTGCAATGTGCCAGAAATCTTGATATGGATTTAATCAAATCTGTAAGGTAATGACTTTCTGTTCTCACTGAATATTTTGCTCTAGGAGCAACCTTAACTCCAGTGGCGTCATGGATTCCTCTGGTGGTAGAACAGCATAAGTCTGGCGACGTGCACACCTCAAACCAGCTTTTGAAAGCTGCTAGTGTTGCATCACTGTACAGTTGGGCAAAACAAGGCTCTGTAAGTACCAGCTTCCTGACCTCTGACAAGTATAACGTGATGGGCTCAAGGTATGTGTATAAAGTTGCAGAGACACTGGGCAGGAGATGTAGGAAGTGTGGACTTTAAAAGCCTATCTCCAGTGAGTTAGCGGAGCCTAGAGATGGTCCTGTGGAGCTTAGTGCGCTTTCAGCTGAAGTATCAGAGCTTAAAGAATTTTAACAGCTTGTATCTGGTGTCAGAATCTGAATTGAGGGAGTGGGACCTGAGTGAAGCTAGTGTTCCTACTTGGTTTAGCCCCTTGTTTTACCTGGAGTTCAGTGGGTCAATAGTTTATTTACACTTTTTTTCCCTAGAAACTGCAACATAGCTTTGCCTAATCCTGTCCATGCTCCTTCCCCAGGGGAACCTTTGGGTTTATGCTCTGCCTACACTTCCCAGCTGCTTTTGGGTCCCTGGAAGTGAATTTAGTGGTTTTCCCTCCATCACCCTTGAAGAATGAAGGGCTGAGCCACAGGAGCAGGCAGTTCATGTGAAGGCCAGCTGCCCTTTGTGCAGGATTTGTAGCCCCACCACAGAAAATGAGGATGTTGCTCAGAAGGGGAAAGCTTATTTTTATAGCTCCTGCTCCTCAAGAACTAGGTGAATTACATGGTTCTTAGTTTAACCTTTGCCTCCCATCAATACAGAGCAGAAAACTAGACATTGATCACCATCCTTTTGATTAAAGCTTCTCTGTTCTTCAGAATATTCTATTAGATCAGGGTTTCTGTGAGGGCTGCAGGAACTACCCAGCTGTGGAGGTGCCTTTCAGCCCTGCCTCCTATTTCTAGCAGAAAGTTATTTGGATTCTGTGTTAACACGAAGGGAAGGGACTGCACAAGCTCTGCAAACAAATGAGGAAAACCAGAACTTTTTTGGCCCAGTAACCTGAATGTGATTTTCATTCAGCTCCTGTGTGCCTGGCGATGGCCACAGACTTTGCTTTTGTTCGGTGCCAGTTTTCCCCTCCTGCTGCTGGAAACCCTGGGAACTTTCAGTTGATGGCACCGGTTTGTTTGCAGAGCTGATCTGATCTGTCCTATGTATACACAGAGACACACTAAAGCCCCCTCTCTTTCCAGGCCAAGTGGTCATGGATGTCCTTTCAACAAGTGATTTTGGCCACAGTACAGGAAAGCAAATACTCTGTGAGTGCAGTGGGAGCGGGTGGCCGGCAGGCAGGCTGTTTGTGGGGCAGCTGATCAACGGGAGATGGTCAGCCCTGGGCAGTGTCCTTGCAAGGCAAACCACCAACATGACACCCATGTTTACAGCTCTCACTGGCTCCCTTCTTCTCCAACCTTGAAAATATCAAAGTAAACTCCCAGGGCCATATCTTCATTTAATTTGTTTAGCAAAGTGCAGTGAACCAGCACTTGCATGAGGCTGCCTGAGTATTTGAATACAGGAGAAATAGAAATAAATTAGCTTGGGGATGCTTTGATTAAAAACTTTAGTGAGTTTTTGTGAGCCCGTTTTGAGGGTGACCTCAAACTTTTCTCCTGTGTATAAAATTGTGGTGAGGGTAGATCTGGTAGTAAGGGTATGAGGAATCTGAGTGAGAAACCTTTTTTGGGGTAGTAAAACCAAAGTCTGGGATGAATCCAGTCTGTCCAGTCATGTCCTCACTACAGACCATCAGCTGGAGGGAGAAAGATATGGCGAGGTGATGAAAGCAATACACCAATGGGCTGTGAGTGGTCCCTGCTTGCTTCTCTCCCAGTGGGAGACTGGAACTGTGTATCCTGGTGGCATTTAGCGTTACCTCCACCTAAATCCCTCCTTTCTAAACCAAAGGGAAATCCTATGTTTCATGGTTAATGATTAAGATATTCTGGGAGCCATGACTTTGCTTCGAGGCATTGGCTTGTTCATTAACACATGTTTAAAAACAGATGTCAAGGACATTCTCTGGAAGGCACCCATCCAGTGTGGTTTTGACCCAAAGCTATAAGGCGTTTCCTCTTGAGGAAGGAATTGGTTCACTTTCCATGAGTGAGAATAGTAAGTTTGCAGACTGTGTGCTGAGGGGGTTTTCTGAAAATCCTCCAATCTTTTGCATCACTTAGGAAAATGGCCACATTAGGGACAAGTCACACAGGGTTCTTGAGGAGACAAGAATGGTGAGAGGAAGCCCCGGGCATCTATGAGTCCCCATGTACAAAGCCTTAAAAAGAAAATAAAAGGATACCTTTTCCCCTTTAAACAACCTGGAGACTGGGATGAAAGAGCCTAATCTTAAGTAAACAAAGTGAAACTATTACCTGAATTGGGCAACAAACAGAACAGTCTGGGGCACCAGCAGCGTGGTTATTTCTAAAAAAGTAAGTAAAGCCCTTTCTACAGCTGGCAGTGTGAGGCCAACTGGGATGCCGCTGGGGCTTGCATTTCCACTGTAAACTAGTTTAACCAGTCACCAAGATTCTTGAGCAACAGGGGAGCATGAAGGCTGTGGCAGATCAGCTCTAGGCTGAGCTGGGTCCAGAGCAGGACTAAACCACTTGGTTCTTGATCAGACATATTCAGCTGTGTGATGGTGATGAAGTTCCTACAGAATAAAGTGGATTTTACAAAAGGGTATTTTATAATTTGTGGTGGCTTGGGCAGTCCACTGGGTAGTCTGAATTTGGCCTCTGGTCAGCTGGTGTTTATTTTGGTTTGGGTTTTAGAAACTCCTTAGGCATGAAAGGGCTTTTGAAACATTTCTCCATTGTCCAGATGCTTCAGGAAAACAATTTGTCTCTGTTTTGATGATGTTTTCTGAGAAACATGTTCCCATTTGGTTCCTGGTTAGGGGGAACGGGTGAAGCTGCCTCCTTGTTTTTTTAAACCAGGGAGTTGTGATAGGAAAGGAGATCTGATTTTATAAAATATTGTAAAGGGAGATAAATCTTGGAGAGATTTATCACTTCTGAAAAGAAGTTTGGCTTTGACCAGAAGAGACCCAAAGCCATCACCTAATGGGTTCCTTGGCAGCCCATGTGAAATCAGAAGATTAATGAAGGGCTGATCTTGGAGCAGCATTGTCAAAATGGATGCTGGGAAGGTCAGAATGGAGTTAAGAGACCAAAATCTCCCTTTCCCAGAGGGAGTTTCCTAGGGACGATTTGTTGGAAGGGGAAATCCAGAAGAAGTGACATTGCTCTGTCTCCTTGAAGGTTTTTTCTGCAGTCCAGGCTCTGGACAGTTGCTGTACTGCTAAACAGCAGTATGAACACAGAACCACTGTGGGGTTCTTTGTAATTTAGAAGCAAAGATTTATTCTAGTTAAAAAGCTCATGGTCCTATTAACTGAATGCTTTGGAATATGTCCCACTGGCTAATTGGTCTTTATGCTCCAGGGACTGGATTTTTGGACTAGCTGCTCTCTCACACTGTGGGGTTGGAGGGGTTTGCTGTTCATAGAGCACAAACTCTGTGAGCAAGCAGGGCATGCCATGATCAGCACCAGCTGAAATAATTCCAGAACTCTTCTTATCAATACCTCTTAATGCTCACTTAGATGTATTTTTTCCAGCTGTCAGTCTTGCTTAACTGAAAAAAAAAAAAGAAAAAAAGAAAAAGTGTTAGATTGCTGCCCTTAGAGATAAGGCTCCCAGAAACATTTGCAGGCTTCTTTTGAGTGCGAGAAACTCAATGGGCATCAGGGTTGCTGAGCTGCTAGAGTGGGGCTGGGGAAGAGTGAGCTCCATGGAATGCCCATGCTCAGCAGTGTATGCTGTGTGCAGAATTGATGCAAGCTACCCCACAGAGCTCTGCCCCTCTAACCCAAACCTGCCCCACTCAGTTGTCATTCTGCTCACAGAATTGGCTAAATTTGTTGCTTTTTCACCTCTGTACCCACTGTGCCCATGAGGTTGCTGTGGCAAGGACAGAGCTGCTGGTTTTGGCTCATAGTGCTGTAATTGTTTGGAGACCACAAGGGGCTGTCTGTCCCCAGGCTATCACTTGTCTTTGAAGCTGGATGCTGGGTTATCTTCCCAGAATGTTAAGGTCACAGTCTCAGCCAGCTCCCTGGTGTCTCTCCAGGCCTCCCTTTATGGACTAGAAAGTCTCTATACTATCGAGAAGACATGGCAAAAATGCCTGGACTACAGGCATCTTTTGTGTCTGTGCCAGATGCTTATAAACAGGAGTAGTTGTGTTCAGATGCCCAAACTCACTGCTCTGGTCAGGGTTGGGTTTTCTGGACTGTGGTCAGCCTCTGGGGGAAATTAGCTGCCTTTAGGATGTCAGAGTGGGTCTTCAACTGCTGGGACACCAAAAAACATGAGGCAAGCTTATTTTTTTTTCCCCTTGCTTCTTGCCCAGCTGGTCTGGGATAACAAAACCATCCCTGTAGTACCAGGGCTGGCTCCAGAAGAGAGCAACAGGAGGGATCATTCCCAAGGCTCTTTGGGCCAAGGGATGAGTGAACAAGTGTCTTTATTTCTCTTCAAAGAGCAATTTGTAGCTTATGCTTGGTCAGATCACTGGTACCTGAAGCAGACCTCTCCCTGGCGTGAGTCTCTCTTGGCTCATTGAAACATTTCCTCCTGTTGTTTACACCACTTCTTCCTTTCCTGCATCCCCCCAGCACATATACCTTGTTTTCAGCATCATTTTTCCAGCTACATCGTCATCCCCATTGCGACTGCAGTGAGGTATTGCCCAGAAGCTGGATGGTGTGTGAAGGTTTGGAGTTCTTCCCCTCCAGCTGGAGGTCAAAGATGGTTGTGCTTTGTTGTCTGACCTGCCCCAGGCAGAGGCAGCTGGAGAGGTGCCAGCAACCACTGGGCACTGGGTTTGCCCTGTGTCAGCTGGAAAAGCTGCTGGGAGAGTGGGAGAGGTGCAGGGGAATGCTTGTGAGGCACCAGCAGATTCTCAGCAGGGAAAAGCTGAGCCTCAGCTCCCATCAGCTTCTACACTGGTGGATATGCAGGGAGCTGGGGCTAAAGACAAGGTGGGTGGGTCAAATCCATTGCCTGTCACCCCTCTGCCAAATCCCAGAGGCATGAGAAACTCAGACTTCCCCAAGCTTCTGTCTGTGAAAAATCAGGGTTTAAATTCTCTTACTTCTTTTATAATAGGCTTTTCTGTTTGATATCGGTCAATGTGCCCTTATCTCTTGCACGTGGTAACATTTGCCTCACAGCTAGTTTGTTGGAAAGGTAAAATCAGTCATGAAGCCACTTAGCTTCAGTGATGAGAGCCTTGGAGAAGGAGATAAGTGGTATGCGGGAAGTGGATGCTTATCTGGAACCGAACAGACCTTGGAGGCTCCTGAGTCAGGCTGCTGCTGCTGTTCTGCTCTCTCAGGGGCCATCTGCTCCTCCTGGAGATGGCTGTTGTCTTGGTGATGCTGCTGTGGGCCTTATGAGAGTTGACACAGTGACACAGAGAAGCTGCCTGGTTCCCTGCTGGGTCCCTGCAGTTTGTTTTTTTAAACATATATTTGTTTATGTGGTGTAACTAGAGGGGGAAGGAAGCAGATTTGTTCGCTGCTGGCTGTTGGTACAACTCCCCCAGCCACCAAGCTTTGCTTGACTGGGTGGGGCTGAGGGACCATCACCACCTGAGCTGGACCAGGACCATAGGGCAGTGGTGTGGCATCAGTCATGGAGCTGGCCCAAGCAAACACTGCTGCTGTCCTTACAAGCACAGAACAACCCTAAAAGGCAGGGAGGAGCTCCCAGGGGGATCGTCTCCCAGGGCAGTGTGAGTGATGGGGGTCTGTGTCTGAGTGTGGGCAGGCACGGCCAGGGTGCATTTGGACTCTGCTTTTGATGTACTAGTGGATGTGATGGTTTCACCTTGCTCTAGGACTCCCGTTTGGATGGGAGGTGTTGTCCAGGCAAGGTGTGGGCTGGATCCTTGGGATTTCTGAAGGAGTGAGGCTCTGATGGCAGTGCTAGGGAGGGACAGCAGATGCAGCAGCTTTGCTCAAGGTTGTCATGAATACTCCCGATGAGGGATTATTCTTATCAGGACTGCTTTGGCCATGCCAGATTAGGAACAATCACATGCTGCTTTTTTCCAGAGAAGCCATGGCTACTGGTTTCACAAGCAGCAGCCACCAGCACACAGGGAGGTGAGGAAGGAGGGGGGCAGGTGGGTGAGTTCTTTTGCCTGACCAGCAAACACAGCTTCTCCAGAACATCAGTCACCCCAGGTTTGATTTTGCCAGTCAACAGCAAGGGAGAGGCACCATCCAGATGTGGCTCAGCCTGGGGTGGTTAAACTGCTCATGAAGATGCCCAGCCCTGCCAGGGGTAGCAGGGGGGTTTGGAGGCAGGCAAGCAGGGTGACTCTTAGCATTTTTGGCTCCTTCCCATGACAGCCTGTCACAAACTGGCACTTTGCAAGACCTCTGCTCCCTCCTCCCCATGCCCAGCAGCTGCCACTGTCGCCAAGGTCACAGCTGCAGAGGCTGGAAGAGGGACCCCAGGAGGGACATCTGTGGCTGCTGCCAGGATGGCTCATGTTTGGGTCACCTCTTGGGTAGCTCTTGCTCACCCAAAAAGGGCCGGTGGAGGGATGAGGATCACAGTGGGGAATGACTTTGGGATCCTGGTGGGACAGCATGGGCTGGCAAAGGTCCAGCAGCACGGAGAGCGTGGGAATGGCCTGGGACATGCCCGGGCTTGGTGCACAGCGCATGCTCAGGGAAGCTCCCTTTTGTCTCTTGCTTTCAACTGGAGAGACACGTTTGGGGAGCAGGACTTGCACTGCATGAAGATTGGGCCGTCAGAGACTGGAGAGGCAGGAGACCGCTCCCTCCCTTGCTGCAGAAAGCAGGTGCTTAGAGAGTAGGAGGGAGGGAAGGGTGGACCTGGGAGGTTTGCCAGGCACCAAAGCAGCTGGGAGCTCCTGGAGAGGAGACACGTGGCACATGTGGGCAGATTAACAAGCTGAGCTGCTCAGCATATGTCTAGGGCTGGCTGCCAGCACCTCTGAAATGATTTTTGCCTGGCCAGCAGCCGAAGGAAGGTGCTGTTCAAGGGGAGCAAAGCTGTGATCATCTGAATTTTTGCTCTCACCTTCGACTGGGATTCCAGAGCTCTCAAAGCATCCACTGGCACAGCCTGGCTGCCTTCAGAGGCCTTCCCACCAGCTACATGGCAGCACAGCACTTGAAATGGTGGCTTAGGAGATTTGAGACTAAATGCTGGACAAATTGAGGCCTGAAATTTGTCTCCAGAGCTGAATCTTTGAAGCCAGGAGAGGAGGTTGGAAGAGGAAGCACAAGTCTGGAAAAAAAACAGGGAATAATCCCAGGGAATGAAGACCTCTCACTGAAGCTACCCAGATCAAATGCAGGAGTCTTTGCGTTTCTGTTCCATCCTGGTGCTGCCCCTGGGTTCTTTTCAGTCACTGCTTAGTTCCTGGGACTCTCCAGTGGGTCACCAAAACCCTTTCTGTTCCTTCAGTAGGACATTTTGATCTACCCAGTACTTGTAGTTACTGCAGGCAGGCAGGAGAAGCTGTGCAGCGCCTTGAGCCTGAAGTTATCTTTCAGAGATGTCTCAGGCACACCCCGACCAGTCAAACACGGCCAACAACAAGGACAGGCAATTGCATGAAAGTGAATCTCCAATTCATGTTAATAGCTCCAAACCCAAAGTTGCCAGAGGTTAATTAGAGAAGCTTTGAGAGTTTGCGGGGTAAAATTATCTTAATAACAGTTTAACTGTATAAATACACTATCTCATTCTCAGACCAGGATAGGGAGACAGGTGAAAGGAAAATTTAAGCTGTGAAAAATCTTTTTTCTTCAATTTCTTTTCTCCTATGGAATGCAATGAAGGTACCCCAGGAATTCCCAAAGGCTGGAATATGTCAAGATTCAGGGAAAAAAAAAAGAGATTAAATGGATATGGTCAGCAAGAATATCCAGATTCATTAGAATCAATGGCAGTAAAAATGTCAACAGGTGTATTAAAGTCCCCACTCTGGGGTGCAGGAAACACTTGAGTCATGAGGCCAATAGAGAAGGAGGGTTGGGAGGAAGCTCCAGCCCCAGCCTTTCTCCAGCCTCCAAGATGCCGAAGTCTTTGGTTGTACTAGAGGACGACATGAGGCACATGCACGGCTCATGCAGCTCAGTTCATGACACCTGCACCCAAGGGAAAGGAGGACAATAGGAAAAGAGAGAGATGGCTCTTTTACAGCCTGGTGGTGAAGAAGGTGTGTTTATATCTGGTGCCTTTGAAGTAGAGCCAGGGGACCCGTGAGTACTTCTGTGGCACCACAAACACGCTACACACTCCCCTCTGCTGGTAGCTCAAGCCCTCTGGCATAGCTCAAGCACCTAGTCCTGGTTCAGACCACGGGGAAGAACAAGCTGAAAAGAGTTTGGCCTCACTCGAGAGCTGCAGGTAAACTGAATTTTGGCAGTGAGTGAAGTGCACCGTGGACCCCAACAACAGGGACAGCGAGTCCACCAAAGCAGCTGCTTTCCTTGCCCTGGGTCACGCAGGGCAGGCTCTGGCTCAGCTTTGTTTTCCCCCGCTCTGGCCGTGCTTTTCTTTCTGTCATCGGCCCTTCTCTCAGGGAGGAGCAGCTGCAGGCCTCTAATAGCCGCTGTGGGCTCTGCAGCTGCCGGGGGTATTTCGGGGCCGGCTCCTCGGCTGTTGCGGGGCCGGCTCTGCCCCCACCGCGGCACTCCGGGCTTCCTCCTCCCGCACGGAGCCCCCGCAGCTGCCGGACGGTCACCAGGAACTCGAGGAATTCATTTTACTGAAAACCACATCCCATAACAGAGACACAGGCTGGAGGTGGAGAAGAATCTGGGTCTCTTTGGGCATAGGGGAGGGTAAGGGATTGGGCAGGGTTTGCAATTGCTTCTTTTTCAGTAAAAATGTAAGAGACTGTTAATGGAAAAATGAAGAAGCCATGAGAGGGGAGTTTCTGCAGCCATTTCCCCATGGGTTGCTGTGCTGGTGTTTTCCCTCAGCAACAGACTGGGTAAGCTCTGGTAACACACCTGGAAAACAGGAGCAAAGGTCCCTGTCACCCACCACTGTACCTTTCAGCTTTGTTTTGCTTTGTCTGAGGAGCTGAAGCATCCCAGGAGCCCTGTTGAGGAGAGCTCAAAAGCTGACTGCCATCCAGAACTTACCTAGGCTGCTTCTAGTACCCCCATGGGAGGCTGAGGGGCAATAGAAGATGGGGGGCTGAGTGCCCAGGTGCTGTGAGTGGGCTGCAATACCCATCAGCCCACAGTGGTGGGGATGGCTGCTGGCCTGATGCTGGAGGGCTTTGCTCCCCGCTTCCCTGGTGTGTGTCTTTGTGACTGTCTCATCCTGCCAGAGAACAGGGATGAGTGGTTGTGTGGTCCTGATGCAGACATGGCTGTGGTACCACACATGAACTGATCCAAAGAAAACCTTTTGTGGGGTTATGGGACCAGCAATCAACTAGCTGAGTTTCTGTGATGACTTTGGTGTCTGGGAGGTCACTAGCTTGACTTGCTTACTGTGCTGATGAGAAATGTGCTGGCCAGTAACCATGGAGCTGTTGGCTTAGCAGGCAGCTTCATCAGCTAAGAAGATTTTTTGGTGCCTTCCAAAGCTTATCTGTTAGGCAGATGTGGGAGCCTGATGGGCCTTTGTAATAAGGGAAGGTCTCTGGAAATTTGGAGAAAAGGATCTGGAGAGTCTGCCACCTGCCTCTGAAAGGAACTTGATAGTTCTACAAAGAAGCAGCAACTTCTGTCTGTGTTGCCAGATTTAGCTCTTTCAGACTGGTTTCATAGAGACATAGGAGTGACTCAGATGGAAAGCACCATTTTCAAATAAAGGGGCAGCTGTGGTTAACTCTTCAAACATTGTTGGCTTGATTCACCCTTTCAGGTTGAACTGGAGCTTTGAAATTGTTAGCACCTGTGTTAGTTGAAGCTGGGGTGTTATTTGCAGTGCTGGAGCTCCTGGCCAAAAAGCCCCATCAGCAAGAAAGCAGTTGGGAATACCAGGGCAGCTGTGACACTGTGACATGAGGCTCTTCCCAAGCAAGTACTGGTTTAGTTGGGGTATAACCTGTTTGCCAGGCCAGTAATGTTTGCTTAACTGCTTCTGGCAATGTTAGCTGGAACGCTGTGACCTCACTGCTCAAGATCATATGCTGTGATGAGTGAAAATTATTGTAGAATTCTAAGCTACTAGCAGAAACCTGAAGCTTGAGCACACTCTGAAGTGCTGTTGTTATTACTGAGATCAAAGCTACGAAACCTGTTCTCTCTGGATTTAAGATCTCTGCCATTTGATCTCGGGGGTGTATGTTTTTTAAACTTCTAGTATTTGCTTAAGATGGAAACTCGTACCTGGATTTCTTAACATTCTATTTTGACTGTATAATTTTATCTTTCAGCTTCATTACACTAGGTGAAACTCAGTCATTTCTAGTAGAAAGCCAGTATTTGTAAACCACTGGTACAGTGGGTCCTGACTGAGAACCAGAATGTGACTGTGATTGTCCCAGGATCTGCTGAGTGCTCCAGCTACAAACTGAGCATGAGCATGGTGCTGACTGCCAGCCTCAGATCTCATCCACATGATATGTTTGAGACTCAATTACTGCCTATTCCTTTTATCTTAAAACAGTGAAGACCCACACTTCTAAAATGCAGGAGCAAATTTATCTCTCCTCCAACTCTCCCAAATTCACAACTATGACAAAGTTGTGTCAAGGATGTGGGATTAGATGAGTTTCTATGTATACAAATTCTTGCTTGAAGCTTGTTTATGAACACAAACATCTCTTGCTACAGTGGCTTCCCCCTGGATCACAGGCTTTATAACTGGTTTTCAGAGCCATGCACAGGGCTTCACACTGTCCTAAAGCCCAGCACGTGGTCTGAGTGCATCCCATCCTGGGTGGACCTGCAGAACTCTGCTGGACTAGCCTAGCCTGACCTGAGATGCTAGAGGCTCACTGAGGTGCCCAAGTGCCACAGAGACCTTCCCAAACCCTGTTCGAGTTTTTGCAAGTAATGCAAAATCAGTCCATGAACCAAAGGGAGTGAGGGGGGTTTCTCCCCAGGAAGGAGCATGCCCTCAAAGGCTGGATGCCCACAGCGGAGCCGTGGTGACAGACCCAGCTCAGTGCTCCTCTGCCTGTAGCCAAGGAAGAAGAGGCGTTTCCCAGGAGCTGGAGGCCAGCAGCAGCCTGCCCTGTGCTGCTGCAAGGGGAGAGTGCCACCACCTGGGTGGCTGGCCAGCTCAGGGGATGCTGCAGGGAACATGGCCTGCTGTTGATGCAGGGATGCCGGTGAGTTTGGCCCAGGTTTAGCTTTGGTTGACACAGTCCTCAGCCCATCCCGCTGTCCAGAAGGGGCCGAAGGAGGATTTGCCTGCACACCATCTCACCTTCAACCCTCAGGAGCAGCTCAGGAGCACTTTTCCTCTCAGACACCTTCTTCTGTCCGCCATAGCAGGTACTCTCAGAAATGCACTTCTGATATTGCTTATTTTTTCAGAGTGCTGTCTTTACACACAGCCAGATGCCTGATTTTTGTGGCTGATCTGCTCTTGCCCCTCTTCAGCCCTGCCTTCTCCCCCAACTTGAAAAGAGCCTGTGCACACCAAGTCCAGGAGAGACCATGAATGTGAAAAGCCTACTTAAGAGCCCCTCGGGATGGGTAGGTGTCTTCTACCCTTCATGGAGAAAGACCAAATATTAAAAGCATTTTGGGCAGCCTCAAGAGAGGGGTACACTGAGGCAAAAACAAATCCTATCCCCCACACCTGCCTGAGGAAACCAATAATGGCTTCTTGGGCACCATTTGAGATTTGTGAAAGCTACTGTAGAAACAAGGCTTAGGTCAAAGCTTTCCTTAAGTCAAAGCAAAGCCAGTTACAGCCTCTACAGGTGTGAGCATCACAAGCCAGTGCCTGGAGGACACCTTTAACTCAGGTGCCCAGGCAGGATTTGCAGGTGAATAAAACCCCAGGTGATGGTTCTTGGAAGAGAGATGTTGGGGTTTTTTTGGCATTCCTCCTACAAGGCCATCCCAGGGTTTGTCTCTCATATTTTTCAAGCTATGTTTGTTCTTCATGTTTTAGGTGTGCAACAGCTACATTTTCCCTTGGAACAAGGTTTATCAAACACTGACTAGGCAAGAAAACCCCTCCTGAAACCAGGTGAGTATCTTGTAGGCTTGCTGTCCCCCCAAGGCCTTGATTAATGCTTTAGCTTGGACCTTACCAACGTGTAAAACAAGGTTTTAGTAGTATTGTAGTTCAGAATAGGTGGATTGGTCTTAAAAGATAAATACATATATGTAACAATCTTATTTTTCTAAGTAGAAAAATGAAGCATTTAATTATATTGCAAACAGACTTTAATAGAGTTCCTGTAGAACCACTCTTGCGAGAGCAAACATCTCAAACCCATGAATCGTTTCCCATATTAGCAGAAATGCAGACAGCATCTTTTGTTTGTAGGAAAATCACTTCTTGAGGGACACCAATTCCAAAGTTATGCCACTGAACAGCTGCTCATTTCTTTCTTCTCTAGTGCCTTGGCCACCACTGCTTTTTCCAAGAACTCTTCTAGGGAAAGGCAGGGGAGAGCTCCATCCTGGATTAAAAATAATTTCATTTTTGGAGAGGTTTCCCTAGAGACCTGGCAGAAGCACCACCCAGTAATGATGCAGCAGGGAGTTCTCCTCCTGCCTTTGGAAGGAGCTCTCTTTAAAGCCTGACTAATGCGTTAGGAGGGATTAGAGGATTAAAGAGCTCCTAAAGGGTAGAGACCCACTTCTAGAAGATGCCCAGTAACTATTTCAAGGCTAGTAATGCTGCAGTGAAAACGTCCAACGCTTGCATGAGCCTCAGAGTTAGTACATCCAGAGATGCACAGGAGGTTGGTCAGCTCCCCAGATCCCCACTCAGGGAATCCACAAACCTTTTTGGTACTAGCAAAAATCTCTATTAAGTTAATTAGCTTTATGTATGAAAAAGTTCAGATTAAGAAGAGGACATTGCTTTGACGTTGCTCTGCAGGCAGTCACTGCTCATGAAATGATCTTCACTTCAGGCTTGGACTCTTCCAGGGCTCTCAGTTCATCATCCACTTCAGAACTCCAGTAAATGTCATACAAACTACACCCAAACAAAAAGACAAGATGGTTTAGTGAGCATTCTCCCATTAAGAAAAGAGAGAGATGCATAAATAGCCAGTACAGGCAGATCATGTAACAGGAAGGGCCCCATCCAGGACTGAAGGTCTGGCCCAAAAACCAGAAACACGCCTTACAAGACAGGACCTTATTTCCCACCCCAGGACCATCTTGTTCTTGGGTTCTGTGGACCAAAGTAGAACAAGACACTGTGGTCACATCTCTTGGAAGGGACAAGGAGTGTTTTGCAACATGCAGATGGCATGTGAACCCCCCTGAGTTACCAGTTGGCCTCAGGTGCAATTCCTAGAGAGCTGGTGCTCGTGGTCCCCTCTGGGCAGCCACCCCCAGCTTGCTGGAGCTCACCACCTTCCAGGGTGAACACAAGGAGGACCACAAACATCTCTCACATTAACTGCTGCACGTTGCAGCTGGGATTCCTCAAGGCTTCACAGAGCTTCCTGATGCCTTCGTCTTCCAGAGAGTTGTAGCTCAGGTCCAGCTCGGTAAGGCACTGCTTGGTCACCATGATGGTGGCGAGGGTTGCACAGCAGGCTGCTGTGAGATCACAGTTACCCAGCCTGCAGGAAGAGGAGAGGCCAGTGCAGCAAGTGATGGCTCCAGAGACCAGCACACTCTGGGGCATGGGTGAGGACACCTCTAGCACAGACCACAGACCCACATTAGGTTGGCATCTCTCAGGCATCAACAGGGGCTGGTCCATGGTCTTCCCACATACTATTGAACACCTACAAGTCCTCTCTAAAGCTGAATGGTGTATGACTAGAGGGGGAGAAGGAACCCTAGAATCACAGAATTGGTTGGAATAGACTTTTCAGATCACTGAGTCCAACCTTTAACCTAACGCTGCCAATCCCACTGCTAAACCATGTCCCCTAGAACTTCATCCACATAGTCTGGCCCAGGGAAGTTGTGGAGTCGTCTTCTGTCAAGAGATTCCAAACCAGCCTGGATGTGATCCTATGTAACCTGCTCTGGGTGATCCTGCTGGAGCAGGGGGATGGGATGAGATGATCTCCAGAGGTCCCTTCCAACCCCCCATTATTCTGTGATTCTGTGAGACCACAAATGACAGGGTATGTAGAAGCACCTGTGGCTTCCATTTACTTGGTAGTGGACTAGTTAATCACCAGTTTGTGGTGTGAATTGGTTTATGAGGAACAAACAATACCACTCTGAGGGTGCACCTTACCACAAAGACTGGATGTTGCAGTTGGGGTGCAGCAGCCCTTCACACATGACTTCAACTCCTGCATCTCCCAACTTGTTCTCACCCATGTGCAGCACTTTCAAGTGTTTGTTGACGCTGAGGGCGGAGCTGACAGCCTTGCAGCAGGCAGTTGTGAGCCCACACTCCCTGATCCTGCAAGGCAAAAACGACACGAGATCAAGGTGGGGGAATTTAATGATCTCAGTTTCTTCACATTTGCCTCAAAGGAGCCTTGACAGTGAGAACAAAGGAACCTAAGCCTTCCCACAATCACCGTACTCCTCTGAAGGCCCTATCATCTGCTTGCGCCTTTCTAAGCAGCACCTGTCCCACTCTTTAGATTTGGGGTCTCTCTCTTAGAGTGTGCACCCAGGAAAGGCACCTGCCCATAAATATCTGGAATGAAGGGAGTAGAAGTGTTCTGCTCTCCCAAGCAGCTCCACTCTGCACTCCTGAGGCACCTCATCAACCCCCAGGCCACCAGAGCAGGGAAAGAACCCAGCTGGGGATAGGTGCTGAACTTGAAATGTAGGAAAGTTAAAGTGCTGCTTGTTCAAGTTCTACGTGAAAGAACCATTTTCCTCTCACAGTCATGTGATACCAGACCATCCCAGACTGAACAGTAACACAGTCAGCAGAGAGGATGCTGAGAACAGTTTATGCCACTGGAGTATTCTTTAGCTTATCAATGGGAGAGCTTGGATCCAGGAGGGTACCTGACACACCTGATCACAGCACTCCTTTTGCTATGGCCTTTCAAACTTCAAAAGTCTCTTATCTGCCATTTGTCAGACCAGGAAACGTACTAGACAGAAGCTCTGCAAGTGACACTTGGATTCCTACTGCTTTTAACAGGGTGTCTATGGGGCAGGTCTTCAAAGTGCCTACAAATTGAGAAATACAGATCCCTTTAGCTCTGTATGTGTAAATCCTTTAGGTAACAACTGACACAAGTTGTTTGTGGAACCATCACAAGTGAGGATCTATCTGGCAGGCAGGACTTCACCCAGAACTTTCTTCAGTGAGGTCTCCAAAGAAGGTAGTGGGTATGTGAAACTTGACAGCAGCTCACCATAGCTCTTGGAGTTTAGATTTGGGATCCTTGAGCGCCTGGCACAGCATTTCCATCCCCGAGTCCCTCAGGTTATTGTCTATCAGACTGATCTCTGTGAGGGTCTCTTTTGTACCGATGAGTCTGGAGAGATCTTTACAGCTAGCACTTGTGAGATCACAGTCCCATAACCTGCAGGGAAGAACAAAATATTATTTCCCCCCCGAAGAATGATAAGAAAGACATTAGAAAGATTAGAAAACAGAGTCCTATTATAGTATTCTGAATTTGTGGTTATATAATCTAATTTTCTTTTATCTATTACAAAACCCATTCATGCACCAATCCACTTTCTCCTCACTTTCCATCTGTTACACCAAAAACTCTGTTTGGACCACAAAAAAAGAAATAGGAGCATGCAGTTCTAGTAGGCAGATAACTCAACAGAAAGCTAAGACTCTGACTTAGACTTAAGTCTAAGACTAGACTTAAGACTCCGTCTCCCCAGAACTGGATCCAAATGATTTCAGCACAGTCCTGCTCAGCCATGGCATCCTCCACCCAGTTCTGAGAAGCACCTCATTTGCCGCAGAGACGTTCTTGCTTCACTAGAGGGCGTAACTGAGGAACTTTCCACTGAGCAGCAAACCAGCAGCACAAGGCAGATAGCTCAGAGCCAGCAAGAGGGACTTCTTGTGCCTATCCTTACCAGAGCTTCTGGATTTTGCAGCTAGGATGCATCAGCCCTTGGCACAGCAGAGCCAGGCCAGAGTCCCCGATCTTGTTATCTCCCACGGAGAGATCTATCAGGGATGCCTTGTTACTGAGAACAGCGCTGATCTCCCGACAGCTACTGCTTGTTATGCCACAGTTCTCCAGGCTGCAGAAAAAAGCACAGTTGGAGTTGCTGCTCCAGACCCACCACATTAGATACACCCCAGCACCCCCCATCCAGACCAAGAAGGGTCCATGATCTGGTTCCTCACTGCAAACCAGTGCAGCTCAGCTCGGCACTGCTAGAACCAGTAAGGTTCCCTGATGTTCCAGGTGTCCTACACAAGCTCAGGGAGAGACCACACACAGCTCCCGGGCTCCTTGAGGCCACAGAGCATTTTTCCTCTGACCCACCCACTTACACCCATTAATTCAAGGGTCACTGTTGCCAAACTCTCCCCTGGTATCATCTGGCCTTTTTAAGAGGAGCTTGTGGCTGTGTCACAGTGAGTCCCTGCTGAAGCACAGGGGAAAGATAAAGTGAATCGTGCTTCTCCTCTAAACCCCTTCACAGGGGCTTTACCCCAGATTTGAGGACAAATCCAGCATCTCTGTTTTGAAGAAAAAAAATATTTTAAAAGTATCTGAATAAATATATACTCAGATGGCTGGGAAATTCAGGGGTAAGAACTAGAGTCACTGGGGGTGGTATCTCCTCTGGTCTCCCATTGAGCAGTGTCAACATGTAACCCAGAGGCACATGCTCACACTGTACCCATTGCTGAGCTCAGAAGCACATACTGAAAAAAAGGTCCAAATAAACCCCAAAACTGAATGCTCCAGACATTTACTTGCAGTTTTCTATTTAAAAGAAATCTGATCCAGACACAAAATTTGGCCTAAATTGCAAACTTTCCTGACAAGAGTTTTTCCTGTCTTAGGGATGGTGTGACCAGCAGCAGGACTAGCTGTTGGAGAGATGACCAGCTCTTCCTTACTGTAGTAACTCTAGGTTGCAGCTCGCCTCCACCAGGCCCCGGCACAGCTGCTTGACAGCTGTATCTCCCAGCGTGTTGTTGCTCAGGCTGAGCTCCTTCAGGGTGGGCTTGCTCTGCAGAGCAGCGTTGAGAGCTTCCACGATATCCGCTGTGAGCTCACAGTACTCCAGCCTGTGAACAGACACGAGTCCCACTCAGCCATAAACCAAGGACCAAGTGCAGCAGGATCAGACTTTTCCCTGGGAATCCGAGAGGTCTTCAGATGGGAGGGCTAATCAAAGCATAAGGGAATACACACCCAGCTCTTACAAACACACAGGACCCACCAACATCAATCAGCAGGACACAATTTCAGCTAGAACAGGAATAAACCCCTATTTGGCATGAAAAGTCCTGCTGGTCTCAGAAGAAAAATGAACATGACTTGATATGATGAGCAAAGCTGCCCCGTGACTACTTACTGCAGCTTCTGCAGCTTACAGTTGGGGTTCATCATCCCTTGGCATAGCACCTTCACTCCAGCAGTCCCCAGTTTGTTGTCCCCTACATGCAGCTCTGTCAGGGATGGCTGGGCGCTGAGGACGGAGCGCAGGGTCTCACAGCTGGCACTTGTCAGGTTGCAGTTTTGCAGCCTGAGGGAGAAAGGAAACCAGGGTGAGGGAAAAGCACCCCTCAGGATTACAAAGGCTATGGCACTGCCAGTGCATAAGCCCCTAGAAAGTGATACAACCACATTACTGCTGCTATTTGACAGGCATGCCAAAATATTTTACCAGCTGGCACTTTACCCATAGCGTGAACAACAGCTCCCAAGCTTGCTTCAGTGCATTGCTCATATAGCACCTCCAGCAGAAGAAGGGCCCACCCAATACTAAGTAGCACTGCAACTGCTTTATAGAAGGGTTTTAATCCTGATGAGGCTTATCCCAGAGATAAAGCAATGGCATCTTATGATTTCTTGCCCTCTTTGGAAAGGTGCCCAGGGTAGCTAAAAGCAAAAATCTTGTCCAACTTGGCTTAAATTCCGTGACGTCATTTAGAAATTTAACGGTGCTTTACAAGGAGGATCTATGAGGCTGATCCTTCAGCACTCAGGCTGGGAGAAGTAGCATAGGAACCATGCTGGCACTGCTATTGGGTATTCAGAGTTACTGGACAAGAATTTCTGGCAATGTAGAGGTGGTGTGCAGGTGATGCTAAGTTTGACTGGGGTTTGGTTGCTCTTTTATTTCCTAAGGCATCTCATCAGAACCCCATAAATGGATAATTATGTTTCTGCAGAACTGACACAGCCTCATCCAAGCTGTTCTTTGAGCACCCTGCAAAGCTTGAAGCTTAGGACAAACTGTCTGAAAAAATATGACCTGTTTTAGTTTCCAGTATTGAGTATCATAGTTATTTCTTGAAAGGCCATCAGAGAATTGCAGTTCGATTAGCTTCACATTCAACCTTCCCTCTATTTGTCAGTGAGTCTTCACTTCAGGGGGCACAGGGATTTTGCAGCAGGTACGTGTGATCTAAAAGGCAGATTTAAAACCCCGAATATTTTTACAAGGCAGTGTCAGGAAGATCCTAGACCAACCTGAGGAACTGGGGGCCTCCTGCACCCTGCAGAAGAGATGCTGGACAGAGATGGTAGCATTTTTCTGAGGGTCACTGAGAAGCAGAAGCAGCAGCCACTGGCTTTGACTAAAGTTCCTGCACCACAGACACTGAGTGAAGCCCACTAATGAGGTGCTGGTGCCTCCACAAATCACACTATGTTGAACAAAGATGGCCTTGCCCAGCTGAGGGCAAGGCTTGAGGCAGAGCCAGTCTGGTGGAGTGTAGAAGGACTGACAGGTCTTGAAACACCAAGGCTCACAGGAACACCCTTTTGCTAAAGAAAGGAGAAAGCAACTGCAGCAGGCACTGGAGACTGTGCTGACAACTGGCAGATGTGCCCTTGGAAAAATGCATTTCTGAAAATGCTGGCTATGCACTAATGGCAGAGTGGGGCCCCTCTGTGTCATTCCTCTGCTTAAACCAGCCTGAAGAGATAATCCAGCTGCCTAGGCCAGGGCAGTAGCTGCCAGTTCTTCTAAAGGAAGACTACAGAAAGCCTTCTCTTGGCTGAGAAGCCCCTCCTCGTCCTTCTGTCCCTGTGCTGGCAGACAAAGGAAGACAGATTGATCATATGGAGCCTCCCAAAAAACGTACCACTTGGATAAAATACTTCTGGGGTTTTCCAACCATCTGACCCAAGTAATTGCTAAGATAGGTCAGCCTGGCTCTTAGTACCACAACACACTAGTTTTCCTCATTACTCCACCTGCAGCAGACTGCAAGTGTGTTAGAGCAAGACAATCAATGGGGCTTTACCATAACTTCTGTAGGCTACAGCTCGGCGTCAGCAGCCCTTTACAGAGGTGTTCAATGCCTGCATCTCCCAGTTCATTGTTGTTCAGCTTCAGCTCTGTGAGGGACGGATTCGTATTGATGATGGAGGAGAGATCCTCGCAGTTACTGCTGGAGAGATTGCAGTCGTCCAGCCTGAAAGAGAAGGAGAGAGGAATGCTTTAGCCCCCAGGGTTGCACAGTTCTCCCAGGCTAGAGCATTGCCTGCAAAAGCAAAGTTGGCGATTTACTCCTCCGCAGTAGCTTTGACACCTCCCTAAATACACACGTGGCCTGTTGGAGGATGCATGGCCCTAAAAGACACACTCTCTGCAGGGCTGCAGTACAGGAGGGGCTGAATAGCAGTTCCCCAAGCCAAGGACCTCCTCTGTGCTGCACAGAAGAGGGCACATGACTCAAGACACCCCTCCTTGGTGGAGCTTCAGCCAGAGGATGTACCTTCATTTAAACATTGACAGCAAAAAACTACTCGGTGTCTGCAGCCATGGGGCCAGCTTATAGGCTGTTAAACCGGTTCTACACTGAGACCAGCCAAGCTGGGTCTTCAGCCAGCTCCACAGACACCCAGCAGCAGTTTGGCCTCACGTAAGGCCAGTCACAGTGCTCTGCACCACTTTTCTTTGGCACACAAACTGAGTTTGCAGTGTGGCAGCAGCTTCTCCCATCACAAATCACCATTTTCATAGCTATTGCTAAATTGATAAGGGGGGGGTGGAACTGGAAAGAGAGCCAAGGAAAGGATCAGGAGAGTACAGGGAGGCAGAAAAGATCTGGGGCAAAAGGAAATAAGAACATGAAGAACTCTACAGCCCCAAGCAGAGCTAGGACTCCCAAAAGCTGCCTGGTCACCTCCCCTTAGACAACACTATGAAAACAGAAGCTCCAGTGGGATTATCCTTCCCTCCCTCTGGCAAGTAGACTTGGTTCCTAGTGGGATTGTGTGCAACACCAATTAACAATCCCTGACACAGCCACTCTCACCAACTCTGTCTTGAGAGACAACTCATGAGACAACCACTGCCTGATGCCACCCAAGGCAGACCTTGGGAAGTCAAAGGCAAGCCCATGAAGCTTGCCTGCAAAAATCTTTGCAAAACAAAAGCAAGTAATCTTCAACCTGCCTGAAATCCTCTTCTGAACTCTGCCCTGCAGCCTCCAGGATGTGGTTCCTTCACAGCAGTTTGCTCTACACAGAAGGCATGTACACTTGAAAGCCAAGTGAAGAATTAAAAGCTGATGGCAAGCAGATTGTGTGTGACTATTAAGTAACAGTTACCTGACAGCATCTGACCTGCAGCCTAAAGTGTGTGCAACATAATGAGCACAGAGAGATGGCTTTCCTCACTTGAGGGAGAATGACAGAATTTCCAGAATGGTGGCCAAATGTGTAGATAACCACCTCACCCAAGCTGCAGCATGAGGGCAATGTAACTTCACACCAACAGCTGCTTATCTGCAGTTGAAAAACTTTGCAAGATGGTGGGGTTCCCCCCAGTTAACTTTCTGGATAAAAACAGGTAGAATCATTCCTGTCACTGTGCAGTTTCTCAGTCAGAGGTGAACAGTTCTTCAACTGAAAAAAAGCAGGAGAGAAATGTAAGTTCTTATTTAGAAGAGAGGATATGCTGCTAGTTACTACCTGATGGTTGTGCAGGATTTCATTGTGGACAGAAGTTCAGCCCACCTAGAAGGGCTCATCTCCTCACACTGAATGTCAAGCTCCATTTTGTCAGTTGAGATAAGATCTGAGGAAAAAAAAAAAAGAGATTAAAAATCTAACATTTTTTTAAATTGACAAAGAAGCAACAGTACTTTCCATACCCCCAGCCCCCCCAGCTTTCAGCCAAAGCAGACAGGTTGTGTTTTTCCAACATCAGCCTGCTGTGAGCACTGTTGGACTGGTTTCTCTGGGACAAGACACAGCTCCAAGAGGCTAAAAGCACACAGATCCTGCAGAGATACAGCAGCAGCTGGTTATCTGAAGGTTGCTTGCCCCAGAGCAAGATGCTTCACCCTCCAGGGCAGACCTTAACCAGAAGGAGCTTTCTAGAGTAACTGGTGCTACTATCTTGCTATTGCTTCACTAAGCCACAGAGCTCCTAAGTCTTATCCAATTGATTGATTGTGGGACCTCTACCTACACTTAACACTGGGGTGTTTTGAGCAGAATTAAGGTGAATGAGGAAGATGAGCAGCAGAACTGCCTGGGCTCAGATTAAAGGTCCTGCTGGCCATGACTCTGCATGTGAGAGCTGGAATCTTGGTGGGTGAGAGACATGTTCCTTCACAGGAAAAGAGGGAAGTGAATCCTTCAGTGATTTAGTGGTCATAGTACTGTTGGGTTAAAGTTGGACTTGATGATCTTAGAAGCTTAATGATTCTATGAATTTGATAGGCAAGCTTTGAAAGGTAACTCTGGGCAAGGCCAAGTGCAGAAAAGCTGGTAAGCAGGAATTTTTGCTGCTCTGCAGCCAAACTGCCTTCCTGAAGTGATGTAACCACAGCACCTTGCAGCGCAGCTCAGGATAAACATGCACAGAAATATGCCAAGGCCAGTAGCTGAGCTCTAGGTTGAGCTTACAAGGGATAGTATTAAAGGCATCGCTCCAGTGGGTGACAAACTGAATCCTGGTGCCTTGGCTTTGCCAACATGACTCAGACTATAGGGTATTTGTGAAAAAAATAATCTTCTGAGCTATCACATTGGAATGTGCATAGTAAAAAAGACCAAACCCACCAGGCATTACTGACTGTAGTTCATCACTGTCTTCCCCTATAGTATCAGAACCATCCAAGTTTGAGATCTTCAAGATCACTGAGTCCAACTAATAACCCTGCATGTCCACTGTTAAACCATGTCCTTCAGCACCACATCTACAGGACTTTTAAACAAAGACAGGGATAGTGATAAAACCACTGCCCTGGGCAGCTTGGACCAGGGCTTGGCAACCCTTTCAGTGAAAACATTCTTCCTAAGGTCCAACCTAAACCTTCCCTGGCACAACTTGAGTTCAGTTCCTCTTGTCCTCTCACTTGGTACTCAGGAGAATAAGACAAGCACTCACCTTTCTACAACCTCCAAGAAGGTCTCCCCTGAGCTCAACAACCCCAGGTCCCTTAGCTGCTCCTCACCACACCTGTGCTCTAGACCCTTTCCCAGCTTCATTGCCCTTCTCTGGACATGTTCCAGCATCTCAATGTCCTTCTTGAAGTGAGGAGCCCAAAACTGAGCCCAGGATTTGAGGTGTGTCCTCCCCAGTGTCAAATCCCTGTCCTGGTCCTGCTGGCCACACCAGCGCTGACACAAGCCAGGTTGCTGGTGGCATTCTTAGCCACCCACTAGCTCATCTTCAGCCACCTGTCGACCAACACACCCAGGTCCTTTTCCTCTGGGCACTTTCCAGCCACTCTTCTCTAAGCCTGGAGCATTGCAGGGAGTCACTAAACCATCTTGGTCACCTCCTGCTACCATAAAATCAAAGGTATCCCAAACTAGGCCTTTCATAGAGGCAAGCTCGGGATCAGAGCCTACATCGGGATTCATCCCTAACAAATCTCTCATCCCTGTGGGGAGAGGAGATGCCAGGATAGGAGGGACAGCGCTGGGGATTTACTCCTAAGCGACGGGAAGGGACCCGGGACCCACAGAGCTCACGGTACTTCCCTGGCCTGCCCCCTCCCAATCCAGCAAAGCACTGCTGGAAGTCTCGGACCCACGAGTCCGTGGGCTCCCATCACAGCCCCACGTGTCAAGGGGCTCGAATGACGTGGTGTTAAAAAAATCAGTGCCGACCCAAACCAGCGGGAATGAATCTCAGCGGGGCAAAAGAACCAATGACGCAACTCAGCAAACACCTCCCGAGTTCGCTTACTGTATTTTGTTCCCCGTTTCACCTCCCTCCGATCAAAAATGGGCTTCACCCGCTCTATGCTCCGCTCCTTCCTACAAAATGCCTTTTTGGGGATCTCCCCCCGCCGAGCCCCGGCCTCGGCTGCTGTGCCTGGCCCGATCCCTCCTGCCGGCAGCCGCGCTCTCTGCTCACCGGGACCCCCTCGCCTCCAGTCCCGGCTTCGGCAACGCTGAGTTACGCCGGAACCGCCCAGAATTCCGTCCTCCCCCCCTCCAGCCTCAGCCCCCGGCCCCGCCGTTCCTACCGCGCTCCGCCCGCCCGCCACCGCGCAGCCGCGGCCACCGACCGACCCGCCCCGATCCGGCCCCGTCGCCGGCTCCACCCCGCGCAGCGGGGATCCGAGCGGGGAAGAGGCGGGCGGATCCCGGAGCGCGGCTGCCTGAGATGTATCCCCTCCTTCTGTCTTCCGCCCCTTTTTTTATCCCTACTCCTCTTGCTCTCCCCATTTCTTCTCCTTTACTTTCCTATCCCTTTCTTCCTGCTTCTTCTGCTACTTTCCCCCTCTTTTCTCTCTTCTAGCCCTTCACTTTCTTGCTCGTTTCTTGACTTATCCCTTTTCTCTTTTGCCCTCTTTTGCTTCCCTTCTTCCCCTCCTCCCCTGTTCATCTGTTCCTTCCATTTGCTCCTCCTCTCTTTCTCCCAGTGTTTTCCCCACTTTTTTTCTTTTTCCTTTCTCACCTTCTCTTTTCTGCTCTTTTCCCTGTGCTTTCCCACTTCCCTCTTTCTCCCTTCTTTCACCCTTCTTTTGTTCCTTTTCTACCTCTGTGACCTCCTTTACTACCTTTTCCCCTTTTCCTAGGTCTTCCCTCTTTTTTTATCTTCTCCCCCACTTCCCTCTTTTCCTTCTCTTTTTCTTCCCTTTCCCCCCCCCCCCCCCCCATTGCCCCTGTTTGCCACCCCTCTCTCCCCCCAGAGCAGGAGCACTGGGATGCACAGGAAACAAGACGGGGGGAATCCCTGCAGGGAGGGGATGCACAAGGGATGGGAGGATCCAGCGTTAAATTGAGAGAGGCCCCACCAGGCTTTGAGGGTCAGCCACTGCTCTGTGCTGGGATCCACTGGGATCATGTAGGTCACCCAGGAGAGAAGCAGCAGGATGGGGATTTGGCCAGGGCAGACAGGACCTACCCTGTACTTCTCCCGAGGAAGATCGGCACTGGAAACTAGGAACAAACACAAAACTGCCCCTTCCTCAGCGGTCTCCCTGACTTTCAGCTCGCCAGGCAGCTGGAAAGGCCTGGGATGTCCCCACTCTCCACCTCTTTCACCAGTCCCATCTATGACACGTCTTCTCTCCTATTCTGTCTCCCTCATTAGCGCAACACGTTGACGAGCGGACGAGCCGCACCTCCCCGGCACAAAGGCCTCTCCTCTAAGCTGCTGGAAACGAAGCAATGGAGGACGGGCGCGCCGGAGTTCTGCAGCCGGGACGGCCGTCGCTCTCCCCGGGCTCTCCCCCGGCCATCCCCAGTGACCACCAGTATGCCCAAGCAGCCGTCCCGCGGCGACCCGGAGATGCCAGTGCCTGGCCGGGGCTGGAGCGCGTTCGTCATCGCTCGGCTCGCTTCCCCTCCGGCTGCCGGCTACTCCCTCTCTCCCTATTGTTTCCCAGTACTTTTAGCCCCAGTAAAAGCCTGTCCGCACTTTCCCAAGACAGAGCGAGGAAAGGTTCTGAAGTGCTGGGAGCTTTCCAGGCAACATGCTGAGTCGCCTCCCTTCCTCCTCCGCAGAATCTTTGCGTTTCCCCCAGGTTCTTCTCCTTCAAACACCCCATCCCCGCGTCCTGCCTCACACGCCAGTTCAATTAAGCACAACCGGTCGTTCCCTACCAAACAGCCTCTGCGACGCCTGCCTTTCAAGTCGCGACGTGCTCCTCCCCGGTAAGCAGAAGGGAAAGTTTCGGGAGTTGAAGAGCCCGGTTGTGCTGCTGCTGTGTACGTACCTCGCTCTTCTCGGCGCTCTGCGGGGAGCGAAGAGGGCAGAGCTGACGCCTTCCTGCTGCCGTTACTACGCAACCTCTGCTGTTGTGCACATGGTGCCTGCTAGAGGGAGAACAGCGGCCGCTAGGCTTGTGATGGCTTTTTTCCATCCAGGGCAGCTCTTCGGGGACTCTCAGAGCTGCGCTCCGTACGCGATTGTACCTGGTTTAGCGGCAATGCAAAGACCCCAGAAAACATGACGGTGGAAGAAGCAGCTTTTAACTCCTTATGTCTGATCATGTAGCCACTCGCCAGAGTTTAGCCCCGAGTTGAGGGAGTAGTTGCCACCAAAGGATCCACCCAAAAATTAGGCCACCACAGCATTAAGATGTGATAAAGATAGAGATGCAGGGGTTTGCCAAATAGTTTCTCCGTTCCTCAGGCAAGCCCTTTCCCACCTGGATGGGCATGATACTGAGCACATTACTGCCTCCCTGTCACCTCATCTGAGCTTAGACCCCCTGGCAGGAACTAGGGCATGGGCAGCCCCCTGCTCCTGTGCAATCTGGATGCTCACACAGCCTGGAAGGATGTTCGGGGAATAGCCCTGATTGTGCCTCCCAGCAAGCAGGGCCCCCAGTCCCACACCTCCTCCCCTCAACTCTTGCTGGTCCTTCCCCTCCCTGAGGATTACCCTGACATGGCTCAGACTGCATGACATGCTAATTGCAGGTAGAAGTAACCCGCTTTCTCCCCCCATCCTCAGTGATGAGAAGATTAATTAGTGTTTCAAAAGATGCACATGAACAGGAGGCCAGCTCTGTTTTTCCCTCCTACAGAAGGAGGAGATGGTGGCTCAGGCTGGGAAGTGCAGCCTTTGTTGCAGAGGTTTTCCCCCAATTGCTGTTATTACCCTTCTTCTGGAGTAGATGGGAACTGACCACCAGCAGATCTAAGTGCTAAAACCCACCTTCCTTAGTGCCCTGAAGAGAGTCAAAATCCGAAGCATGAATCTCTTCCAGAAAAGACAAGAGTTGTCCAAACGAAGGAGTTGATAGAAGAGTCCTTGTGCCTCTGGGTCTGAACAAAATCCTGCCAAACCCCAGGCAGAGGATTTGGGGGTGGCACAAGCTTCTGGATCCCTGTCAGGCAGATGGGCGAGGGGGTGTGGCTGGTGAAGATAGGTCTCTCCCTTTCTTGCGTAGCCCAATGTTCTCAGGAAGACCACTAATGTTAGGAAGTGAACCCTGGAAAGAGGTTACATTATCCCTTAGTGTACCAGGTAATTTGAAATTAGATGTCTGTCACTTTGCCCAACAGCAAAGGTGTCATTTCCCATCCAGCCCACTGCTGGCACCTTGCTGCTCTCAGTTCCTGCTCCACCACCAGTAACAGGAGCCTCTAAAAGACAAAGTCTAATGTTTGTTAGCAATTTCAAAGTGGCTTATGTCACGTGGACCTTCTGTAGACCTCCTGCCCTGGACAAAGCACCACACACTGGTCTGTGCTGGTGACGAACTACATTTATAAAACAGGTAGCCATGCCAGGATGTTATCAGCTTCTACCTCTGTGATGTCCCTTTGGCTGCCCTCACTGTGGGGACAGCAAAAAGCATCTTGGGAAAAATTTATTGACATGTCCTCAGCCAGCAGGACCAGGCTGTCCTAATCACAGAGACACAGGTCCAGAGGAAACTGTGCAAAATGGGGCTGAGCAGGTCAAGAGCAAACTGTGGTGAGCAGTGCACGTGTATGTCTTGCCTCAGAAACAGTGGAAGACTCCTGGCGTGGAAGGCACATCAGTTTGCACAGACTTGGGTCTGGCTCCCTGAGGAGTCTGATGGTGACATCTGGCCTGTGTTCCCTCCTTCCTTATCACCTTTTCCCCATGTCCTTTTTGAGGTGACTGAAATTTATATCCTCTTTTTTTAGTGCCTCCCCCTCCTTTGACCTTTGGACTAGTGCTGCCCACCTTGCCCTTGCTGCTGATGGGCATGACTGGCACAGACCCCACAGGGGCAGGTCTCCCTCATGGGATCTAGGGAAGCTGAGATGTGTCCCTGCATTTGAGACTACTTCATTTTAAAACTAAATATATAGGCACAACCCTAGAGCAAACTTACAAAAGGACATTTAAATTGAGCACATTAGTGTAAGCTGAAAGCTTTGCCATTTCCCCCTCTAGCAGTTTCCCACATGTCCTGTCCTCTCTACTCTCACAATGCCTCTGTGCATATACTTAATTGCAATTAAAGACAATAAAGATTTCAGGGTAGTGACAGATATTTCACTAATGTGACCATGTGCTGCTTACCAGCAAAAACATAGATTCCATCGTGGCAATCAAAGCAGTGAGTTGTAAGCTCCATTTGTTGCACTGAGCCTTGTTTTAACGCCACTTGATCCGTTGCTGGAAGCCATTTGTTCCTTCAGCTTGTGTGTGGCTGGATGTGCTTTATGCACAGCTTTGTAGGGGGAGGAAAGGGAAAAATTGGGTCATTCCTGAGGAGCCAACAGGCTGATAAAGCACTGGGGAGCAAAAGCGTCTGCAGAGCCAGAGTGGAGAACCCAACACTGGGACTTAGCTGATGCAAAATGAAGAGGACATCAAACATGCTGATAGCACGTGGCTGGGAGCTGTGAGGTCGCTGAGCAAGCTTTGGGGACCTCAGCAAATACAGGGAAACACTCACCCTGCCTTCCATGTGCACACAAACATCTGGGTGATCCATACTGTGGCAGCTCATTAGCAGTTCCCACAAGAAAGCTATTAGGAATTTTTAGCTGTTCTGATGTGGTCATCTTGTTCTTGTAAAAGGAAAGCTGGTCTCTGTATCACAATGGGTTGTTTTTGGTGGGTTTTTTTTTCTAATTTCTTGGGGGGGGGGGGTTGTTGTTTTGTTGGGTTTTTTTTGGCAGGGTGAGGGAATCATTATTAAGAAATAACACAGTGAGTCTATGTATAACATTTTATCCCGGTGTCTACAGCCTTTCACCATGGGTCCAGTGAAAACGGGGTCCAAAGAAAATAGGGCTTTCTACATGTGTTCATCAACCACTGCACTGCATTGACCTGCAGAAAAAGTCCTACCAGGTGATTTTTTCACCCAGCTTTTTTCTTCTGCATCTCGTGCCTCAGCCTGTGGCAGCTGTTGCCTGCCAGTCTGCAGAGGGCGATGCAGCATCAATTTGACCAGATTATGGTACTCCTGTAGTTTTCCATCTCTGAGGTTCCCTGTGGTCACCAACATATTGCAGGGGTTGAGGGTTGAGATGAGGCCAAAGCTAGAGGGGAAAGGAGAGGACCGGACCACAGACATCAATCTATTCCACAATATGGTCTCTTTATACCGGCTGTGTAGCAGCTGATGTAATAGGAGACTGTGATGGATTTCTCTGTCCTATTAAATCCTGCTGCATGGGAAGACTCGAATCATTTGTTGAAGCTTTGAAGACCATTGCAGTGACAGCTGGTCATTTCATGAGTTTGTCTGGGACTCAGAAGCCTGAGCATAAATCAGCTTTAAAAGGAAAGTCAGAAATATTAAAGATAAAAGAAAAAGCTCAACTACTATAAACTCAACTGTTTTTTTCAGATTTCAGTTTGCGTGTTACCATTACCTCTTGCTGGAAAGGACTAGTAGTTGTCCACTATGGAGACATCTCTAATCTCTGAGACCCCATGGGTGTTTGTGCCAAGGAATAGCTCTGAAAAGCCACTGCATCCTCTCTTCAATACAGTTCTGCTTTGCGCTGTTGGGAATTAATTGGGAGTTGTCTTATTTTAACATTCATGCTGACTATAAAGAAGGGCAGTGGGTTTAGAAGGACTTTCAAAGACCTGCAAGAGTAAAATAGGTAGGATCCGAGCCTGGGGCAGGACACAGCCATAGATGCACAAGAAGACCACAGCTGGGTAGTGCTGCTCTGCAAAAATCTCTGCATGTTGGATTTATTCAGAAAAAAAAGACTTTCCCCAGGTTTATTCTTTTTAAAGGGAGACCCAGTAATACTAAGGCTTCTTACTCTTTTTGAGGATGTGGTTTAATGGAAAGATGTTGAAGAAGATTTTGGTCATTCTGGAAGGGAGCACTGAAAGGATACTGGCCTTGTCCAATATTAGCTGGGAAAGCAAAAGGCCACCATGCAGTGCTGTGCATAGAGCAGACAGTGCTTTGCTCACATTCAGCATGGGTTTACAGACGTCTCTGTAGGTATTTTAAGGAAGTAAAAAAAATAAATTAAGGCATTTTTGGAGAAGAAAAGCAGAATAAAAATGAATCTGATGGCAAAGCGCGAGTGCTGCGGCCATTCGCTGATGGGAGAAAAAACTCTGGAGAATGCGGGCATCGATCCCGCTACCTCTCGCATGCTAAGCGAGCGCTCTACCATTTGAGCTAATTCCCCACCTGCTAGCTAACGACCGCCGGTGTCGTTCTATCCTCTTCTCGCGAGAGGCCGGGCGGCGCCGGCCGCTCCACGTCCTTCTCGGGCTCTCACTGCGCTTGCGCGGATGCGGCGGCGCGCGGCGGCGGCGCGCGACAGCGGCGCGCGACAGCGGCGCGCGGCGG
>JAOEGS010020142.1:2883-13619 GCA_025447755.1 Corythornis vintsioides
TGTGCTCCAACTGACTCCCATGGCCTCTTGTCCTGGCACTCAGACAGCTGATGTGCTGATATTACTGCCTCTCAAGAAACCCTGGTGGGACATAGCTGGGTGGGCAGCACTGCCAAAGCAGAAGGAAATTGAGTTTGAGAAGCAGGCTTGGAAAATTTAACTGTCAGTTGGAGAGTTTTCATGTATTTCTGGTTTTATTGTGTTTCTTACCACGGGCAATAGCAGTGGATGAATTTGTCTGCTCACCTGCCTACAATCTGCTTGAGATTCTGTTCCATTTTCTTGCTATAGTGTAGGCTACAATATGTCTTTTTTTTGTCAGGACATCATCTCTTTCCTTCTGCAAAATCATATCTGGGTAGCTATCAAGGAGCTGCTATGTTGCCAGGGATTTATAGTTGTGTGATAATGCCAATTGACCAAGAGAAAATCAATACTCCATAGTTCACAGTCACACTGACTCCCTCCTCAGTGGCTATTTTGCATCCTGGATTCCTGCATCCCCATGAAAACAGGCATCCTATTGCTGCCTAAAGCACACACCAGGCAGCCAGTGCCTGCTGGGAAGTCTTGGACTCGTTGTGCACAGGCTGTTGTTCTATTCACCAACATATGTCTGGTGCTTCCCAGAAACTCTGGAGTTAGGGACGTGTGCTGTCATTGCCAGGGACCTCCCTTAAGGCAAACACAACAATACAGATGGTAAATTCTCCCCTTAAACCCTTGAGTTTGGTGAATTTGGTGATGCCTGAGCTGCCTGACATGCAGTTCACATCCTGGCTCTGCATGTAGGACTGATGACCTGTAGTGTTAATTTCAGAGTTTTTCCTCTATAACTGAAAAGTTTCAATTATTTATTCTGTTCACAGTTTTCCAGTAAGCAAAGGCAAAAATCAGCTAAGCCACGAAATGCAATCACTAATTGCTAATAATCACTCTCTGTCAGGTGGCAGAAAGCAAACAGAAACCCAGATGACTGCCTAGTCTTTGACAAGCAGGGTGGGAATGAACCAACCTGTCCACGCCTCGCTGTTCAAATGTACCCCTGCAGAGTCAACACAGGGGTAAAAAAAACAGATGGAAAAGTCTCATGGCCTTCGAGCACCCACAAGGTGGTGCCATTCAATAATTTTCAGAGGAGAGACTCGACCCAAGCAGCAGGGAAGAGGAGCCCAGACCCAGCTCCCTCTATTGCACAAGCAGCTGGTTCTTCTAACCCGCAGGCCAAGCATCACCCTCAGCCCTGTGCCCTCAGTCGCTGAAAGCAGCACAGCAAGGACCTCTGGCTGCTGCCTCCTGTCTCCTCCAGCCTCTTGCAGGGTTGTGCTCACCTTCATATGCAGCCCATCGTATTTAGATGGCTCTGACAGTCAAGACTGCCTCCCTGCCAGCACAACTCTGCATTAGAGAGCACCTGTAAGCTCACAGCCTCAGAAGATGCAGCTTAGTTTGCTCTGGATAGGTTAATAGGCATGGGAAATGTCCCTGGAAAGGGGTCAGCCCCATAGGAATTCCAGGACAGAGGCTGGTTGTTCTTTCTGCATCATCATCTCTAGCTCAGGACAAACACTGGACTCCAGCAGGAATAGGCTGAGGGAAACTCAGTCCAAAGAGGGAAGAGCAGCAACCCTTCAGTGTGTATTATTAGCAGGACACCCCCAGCTATATCCCACTCACAGGGATCATCTCATCTTCTAGCAGGTCTTGAATGAGCAGATCCTGAAGACTCAGAGGGTTCTTGCCTCTGGCAGGCTCAGATGGGTGGCTTGGAAGTCCCTCAGAATTACTCCCTCAGCCCCAGCCTGAATCCCTTGCTCTAGCAAAGCACCTCTGGAGATCAGGGTGAACTTTTGTAGGGTTCAGCTGCTTTTCCTAACCTGCAGGTTCTCACCTTCCCTTTGGGCTGTGTTCTTTGCTGAATGCCACACTGCCTGCAAGGTCAGTGACTTCTAAACCACTTCACTGGTCGACCAGACATGACAACTGTTGCTTGAGGATGCATCAGAGTGTCCTCGTGAACACAAACATCAGATTAGCAGAGCAAGAAGCCAAAACAACCTTTCAGAAAGATTTACAGCTCTCTTTTGTAGCTCTTTAACAGATTACATTGAGTTTGTCTGGGTTTTTCTTCCTCAGCCAATTTCATTGGCAGCACTGTTCATAATTCTAATGAAATTCAGATGATAATCCAGCTGTGGGTCTTGACAGCACCTCTGCCTGTGGCTGTTCTTGACTCTGTGGCCTGGATGAACACACAGGGAAATTGTATTAGCTTGTATTTCAAAGGTAAGGCATTAAACTGGTGAACGTTGCAGTGTAAAGCTGTCAGTAAATCACATGGTCACCGTTAAGCAATTGCCAGAACAATGCAGGTAAATGAGCAGGAAAATGGCCATTTCCAGCTCCACTTGCTCCTAGTTGCTGTTCACTGGTAGACTGCCTTAAAGATGAGGGAGAAAGAAAATGAGGATGGGGAGAGTCTCTAAAGCTGACACTCAAATGAAGCATGAACAGTCCCAAGCTGCAGGGACAGAAAAGCAGAATAAATGTCTTCCTTGTGTATTTTTATCTTCTCTTTTGTTCTTGCTTCTGTAAAGATCTATAAAGTCATGAAGGGCAGGGGGACAATAAATACTCCACAGTGGTTCATTGTGCTTCCTTGCAGGAGAACAAGAAATGAGCTATCAATTAGCAAGCTCTCCCCCAGTAGAAGTAGGCAAGAAATGTGTAGAACTCCTTTCCAGAGGTTCAGAAAGCAACTGGACACGTTTATGGAGGAGAAGAAGCCATGGCAGGCTTTGACAGCAGCTCCTTGCTCAGAAAGCCTTTAAGATGCTGGGTAGGAGGAGTTGTTTTCTTCTGGGCTGCTTGCTGGTGGTGAGACCACAACTGGGTTGCTCTGTCCAGCCTCAGCTCCCCTTCCCAGGCCAAGGGGGATGTGAAACCAGCAGAGCCCAGTGGGAGCTGACTGTGTTGGAGGGTCCCATGGGACCTGCAGAGGGGCAGGGAGGGAGCTGGGCTGCTTTAGGCTGGAAGGAGGTGTCTGAGAGATGAGTGGCCTACAACCACCCAACAGAGAGACACAAAGACAGCTTCTGCTTCTCAGCAGTGGCAGAGAACACGAGCTGGTGGCCACAGTTCATTGTTTGGTAGGCCCAGGCTGGACTCTGGGGGAGAGATTTTCACCAGGAGACCTTCAGAGGGGACTTCCAGCCAACATTTCCATGATTCTTGCATTTTACAGCAGCCCCAAAAAGTGGAGGGGGCTTTCTGAGACAAAATCTGGAGAGACAATATAGCCACTGTGGTCATAGGTGGGGGCACCTCCTTCTTATTATCTCCTGTTTTGTCCTGACACCTTTCCAGGCTCCCAGTGAGACAGCCTGTTACTGATGCCCCTCAGTAGAAGGAGCATTGTCAGTGTCACTGGGGTGACACTGTTCTTTGTTTGTACTGTAGCAGCAGTGATGCAGTCACATCATGTTCCAATAAATATGCCCTGCCCTCCAACAGTAGCTGTGGGAGAAAGAAATGAGCACCTGCTGGGAAGGTGGGTGGCTGCTGCCTCAGCCTCCCCTGGCCAGGCTATTCACAGTTCCAGTTCAGCATGAAGCTACCTTGCCAAGCTGTGGTCCTAAAGCAGCTCAGTATTCACAATATTAGCATGATGTTTATGAAATACAAGGGTAGCAACTGGAATACCCAACCCTCCTGCTCTAGCTGAGACAGGGGCTAGGAGCAAAATGGTCAACACACCTCCCAGAGTCTCCAAGGCAGAGAAAGCCCCTGAGCACACTCTGGCTGGGGGTCTAAAAGCCCAGGCAGGAGATCATGAATGCACCACATGTCAGCCAACTTTTCTTGAAGCATTTGAGCTCCCTGAGTAGGATTTCAACAGAGAACAGCAAGTGAGATCCAGGGCTGTGCTGGGGGAGCTCCTCCCAGCCACTGAGGACACCATGAGACTGTTTACTGAGAAAAGTACAACAAGGGAGGGAGAAAGAGCAAAACAGGATGATATGAAGACCTTGGGAATGAACATACATCATGCCAAGGATATAGAGTGGAGCAGAAGACTTTCTTTTTTTCAATGCCAAAGAGAGCATCAAAGGAGATCTGTACAAAAGGAGCAACATCACCCTCCCAGAGATGTCCTGCTGAGGCAAATAAGCTCTTCCAAGTGTAAAGGGATTTGCTCCTCACCTTTTGTGGGACATTTCTGTGGTTTATCCATCCTTAAGGGCTAAAAAAAGCTTGTCTGTAATTTCTTGGTGGTGATTTCATAGACTCCTGTCAACCAGCAACTCAAAGACATCATGTGTTCCCTTCACTGTCTGCTAGGATGGCATCTGTTTCTGTCTGAAGTTTCCCAACTGAATTCAGATAACAGTGTCCTGGAGATTAAATACTTCATAAGCCTGGAACATCCCAGAGTTTTCCTGCTGTATGAATGAGATGTTAGAACAAGGGAAAGGCAGGGGAGCTTTTCAGAGGAGAACATGTATGGGGAACTATAAAGAAAATAGGCAATATCTCCCTGCTTCTGCCCCTGATGCAGGGCAGTTTCTGGCATATTTGACAGCAAGGTTTTAGATTATCTAGTATTTATATTGTTTGAGATGACTCCACATTTCTCTGAGGTCCTGTTGTGAGTTTCCTTGGTGCTATTCTTTATTTGGATAAATTTCTTGAGGATGGATGAGCTCCAGTTAAAGAGACTGCCCCCAGAATTTGAAGCTGTGATGATTTTGGACCTGAGGTTCCCCAGACCAAGTAGCCCTGGTGTAGATCAAGTGTTAGATTTCCTTAATGCCCTGTGATGCTCAGATCTGAGGGCTTTGAGGCTGCTTCTACTTTAATATGTCATTTCTCTTTATTACAGCTCTCCTGTGCTAGCACAGAAACTGTAATGGAGGAGCCACAGGCTACCACTTGCAGCTGCAGTCCTGCTGTTTGAGGAGCAATCAATCAGCCAGCAGTGGAACATCACATCTCATATTCTGGACAGGCAGACTCTTCAAAATGTTTTCCAAGAAAATTATCTGCACAGACTTCTGTAAAAATCTAATTCTACCCCATTAACCAATAGCTTATAACCAGCCTAGGGAAAAAAAAAAATATCAAGTATAATAGCCCTATGACAAATGTGCAAGCACTTAGTCAATTCATTTATCTAGCCACTAAATGGATGCTTTAAAACCAAAGCCTCCCCCCTTTAACCTCCCTGGTTAATGTTTCCAGCTGACATGCCAAATGCCTCCATTTTCTAAAACCACACTAAAATTAGCAATGGGAGAAGTCTGGTGGGTCATCTGGGTTAAGCAAGGTTGTTTCATAGAGAATACTGCTGAAATTGTATTAACAAAGCTCCAAGAGCTTTTTGACATGAAAAGGACTGATCCTTATTCTCCATTTTGCTTATCATGTTATCTGCATCTCAGCTCAGTTTTGTACTGAGATACCCACTGCACAAAGACAGAAGAGAAGGGTGGCCCATGTGCCAGCACCACAACCCAGTGTGACACAGGACAACAGAGGTGCTGCCTCCCAGCTCAGCCATGCTCACAGGAGTGGGTCAGAGCTGAGTTCAATGCTTTGGCAGCATGTTTAGCACATGCCACTGAGTTTTCCACAGAGCTTCTGACAGAAGAGTTTAGGGAAGAATTTGTAGGATGCCCCTGAATGTGCTGTCATGGTGTTTAAAGGGAGGGGCTCCTTGCTGCATGGTGGGAAGACCATCTAGTCAATAAGAGTGTTGTCCTTTGCTGAATGGAGACCTGCATTGTATGAAGAGGCCACAAAAGGGCTTGGAGGCAAAGATAAGACCTGTGGGTTTGGTGCTGCTGCCAGAGGGGCTTGCAAAGCAGTGGCAGGGGGTGGTGATGGTGCAGAGTAGTGTGGTCACCCCTTTTGTCCTCCTCAGTGCTCTGCTCTGTGCCCTCTCTGCCTTTGCACAGCATCCCACCCGAGTGAGCCACTCTCTCTGTCCAGTATTCCACAGCAGCCTCTGAGATGGGCTCTGATGTTCCTACCCAAACTGTGAAGGTTTTGCCTTATTGGAATCAAAACCACCTCAGTCATCAGCCATAAAAATCACTGTGCTGTGTCAAACCATTCAACCTGCTGTCCTGCCCCAAACAGTGGCAGAAAAAAAGAGCCCCAGATGCTTGGGGAGAGTTTAAGAGAATAATTTGGTATTGGACATTCAGCTGCTATTATGGGCACACTCACTCTGCAGTTGTTTTCATTCCTACTCACAGGAACAGAAAAACAAAGCAGAGGAAGAAGCAGGGACAGAACAGAAAGGAGCAGAGGAACAGAAAGAAGCAGGGTGAGGTGGGCAGATCAGTCTACTGTGGCTATGCCAAAAGAGTGGACTTCTCTCAATCTGCCCATCACTGCAGCTTCTCTCTCCTTAGCTTCCCATAAGCATGGAAATCTGTAAATAGCTGGAATCAGGAGTATTTTTGATACTAACTTTTGATAACTCATTTATTTGATACTAACTTTCTGTGTCAACAGCATGTCACTGAGAAAATGGACTTTTCCTTCTTTTTTTTTTGAGTCTTAGGACCCTGTGGCAGCTGCTGCCACCAAAGCATTTTTACTGCAGCCTGCCATGGGCATTTGTGGTCAACCATTTATTTGGATGCAACCTGCTCTCACTAACTTCCAGGGACAAATATTTACCTGGAGCAGAGCACAGGCCACTGTAGCTGCAGGGTCCTCTTGATTTCTTCTAGCTCACTAGAGCAGGGGAGCTGCAGAGCTCCTGCCTTTGGTCACCTGCTCGTGGCAGAGGTTAACACAGGAGGGAGCAGTAACTTCCTAAAGGCTCAGCTGTATCTGCAGGAAAGATCCCTTTATCCCAGTCATCACAGAGATAGACACCAAGTAATCCCTACAGACATCTGAAGGCTTAGCCTGCTTATCTGATGGTGAGAGGTCAGGCAGCAGGACTGATAGGGCTATGTGTTGATAATAACAAAGGTGACTGATTTGCAAAGAGACATCCTCCCCCAAGGGCTTTCTTCAAAATGCTGTCAGATCAGAATATAGATTCTTGGAAAAATTAGGGTTTTCAGAATAGATCATCTCCTATCAGGATACTTCTAATCCCCCACAGACAAAACAGCCTGGAGATATTTTCTTAGAGAGCTTCTCAGATGTCATCTTGAAGGGTTAAGCTGATGAGTGCAACTGTTAGGAAGGAAACTCTCCCCACCAGGCACAGTTGGTACCCACTGGGAGCCAAGGTCTAGCCCAACCTCCATGGCTGGGCACACGAGCCAAGCGTGGGCTGACAGGCCAGCTGGTGCTCCTGGCCTTTCTCAGTGAAAGAGCTGGGTTATCCCTGCCTTCCCTTGCACCAGGCATCCCATCATCTCTGCAGAGGGGAGCACCCTCTGACCCACCCTCAAATTTGGCTGACCCTGGCCAATGGGTTCCAGATTTCCTAGGGAAACAGTTGGACAAGCAGCACGAGAGTTGTTTCCTCAGAAACCCAGGCTGAACTGTCCTTCTTTCCCACAGGAGTGCTGGCCACTGGCACAGGGTGCCCAGGGAGGTGGTGGAGTGTCCTGGCTCCCTGTAAGCAGTTGGCTGCTTGGTCCCTGCAGTGACTAATCCCTCACCTGGAGTCTCCATAGTTGTCCCTGCCCCCACTGTGGGGGCATCTGGCATCCCCTGGACTGTGTTATTCAGCATCAATCACTTGATGGTGGCAGCTGGCAGTCAGCAGTTCCATGGAGTGTTCCTTACTCCACCACTTTTCATCTTCCCTGCAAACATCTGCAAATTACCCTCTTTCAAATGCCCCCTTTCAGCTGCTCTTCCATGGGATGCTGAGAACTGCAGCTGACCCCACAGAGCCCATGCTCTCTTTTTCCCCTTCCTTTTGCTTCCCTCTCTGAAATAAAGCATGCTAGATCCCAACAGGATTCTTCAATGCTGTTTACTCCCAATCTGTGTTGTTTCCATTTCTATGCCTACAAATACAAGCTACTCCTGGAGCCCAGTCTGAAAGAAACTATCCCAGCATATGGTTGGCAAAGGCAGTGTGCTCAGCTCTTGTCTCTAAATCCTGTTCCCAGCACTTCTTCAGGAACTCAACACAGATTAAACGTGCCAGGAAATTTCACTGCATTGGAAGGATCTGAATATCATCCCTCAGAAAAGTGGGAGCATGAAAAAGCAACTGAATAACCAAGAGCAGTTCCCTGGGTGGTGCAAAGGGCAATTACACTTGGAAATGGTTAAAACCCAGCTCTAGGTACCAAAGTGACTCCTGAACCCTTTAATCCCTTTGTCAGCAGCAGTTGATGGTGTGTGAATAAACATCTGCTGGAAGTGTGAAGGAGAGTCACCAAACTCAAATCTGAGTGCAAGACTTCAGGGTTTCCCAAGATTTATGATCAAACACTCTCAGATTCCAAGCCCTCTGCCTCATGTTCTACTGATGAAGTTTCTTTTTTATTTACTTTCTCTTTGGATGGTGAGTCTTGAGTTGGGGTGATTTTCACTGATGAGGTTTGCTGCCCAGCTGCTAAGAGTTCTTCAGGCCTTGGTGCAGCTCTTGAGATGGTTTCAGTGGCAGCCTCATGTTTTTGTGGCAGGCAGGCACCAGTCCTGCTCCATGACAGCAAATTTGAGCTGGCAATGCAGGATCCACCTCTCCAGCCTACTGCAAGCCACTGCTGTTTGATATTAGGACCCCATAACCCAAGAAGCTGGAAATATTTTGTATTTTTTTCCATAACAAGCTCAGATTTTCATATTTTCATGTACAGTGGGGAGCTTCTCACTGCACCATAAAAAAAACCCAACAAACAAACAAAACCACCCCAAACTAAAAAGAAGGCAAGTTGTCCTCATGGACCTTTTCTTTTTTTCAGCCAGTGTACCATGAGTAAGTTTGATGGGGCTGGAGATTGAAGCCTCTTATTGGAAAGCAAATGCAAAGCCCTGCCAAAGCCAGCAGTGACTAATCCACTCCAATAATTACTCATGGGACAGATGATGATGATTTTCAGAACCCAATATTCCCTGCAAAGCAATGTCACTGAAAACACTTCTGTCAATGTGCCCTCCATCTAGGTCCCAGGTTTCTTTGCTTCTTCCCTTTCCCATTCCCAACCAGTATCACTCTGTGTTTTCCAAAGAGCTTCTTTTTAGAGAGGAAAACTCCAGGTTGACACAGTTGGATTTTTCCACTGCACAGGTAACAGAAATGCCAGAGTGCAGCTGGGCTTGCTCCCCTCAGATGGAACTGGCAATCACTCCTCATTTTCTGCCAGTTAATTACAGAGCACTGTCTCCCCGGGGGGCTCTCACACTCAGCCTTTTGCCCCAGCTTTTCCAGCTGCTTTAGTTCCACTGGTGGGACCAAGAGAGGGGCCACCACAGGGATGCTGATTCCAGTGCCAACCACCAGCTCGGGCTGCTCCTCATTCCCTCCCAAAGCCAGGAGAGAAAAAGCAAGAGGGGAGGTCACATCCACACTAGAAACCAGCACCTAAAGATCAAATCCTTGCCTCAGTGTCAGCACCAGGCTGAATTATTAAAGCTGAAATGACTTTCTGAGGTTAATTTCCTTGCTTGTGGTAGCAGATCCTGCCTAGCAACAGAGGGTGACCTCTTGAGGTTGCTTCTAGCAGAGTTTCACGTGGCTGTGCTGTCTGCTGCTCCTTCCCATCCCCACAGCAGAACGAGAAGAGCCAGTTTCTCTTCTCCTCAGGCTTAACCTCCAATCGCCGTGTGACAGCCCTGCTTGGTGGCATTTCGAGTTACAAACGCTGTCAAGGAAGATTTAAATCCCCTGGAAAACAATTAATCCTTAAATAAAAATCAGTCTCGATGAATCATTCCTTTTAAAAATAAGTACTTGGCAGAATTCAGAGGGTAGGAAAAGCTTCTGTTTCAGGCTAGGAAAAGCTTCTGTTTGCCTCCAACGAAATGAAGGTGACTCTGTGACAGAGATGGATGCTTTCCTTCAGGTTTGCTGCCCTCAGATTCAAGAGAGGATAAAGCCCAGAGAAATCAGATAGTCTCAGCTCTTTTCTCTGCCTCTCTCTTCCAAATCAGGGTGGATTGAATCGAAATTCTTAATTATAGAACCCATTCTAAAAACTATTCCCTGCTAAAATAAGGTACCAATTATCTATAGCTCCTCCTTGGCACTGGGGCATTGGGTGAGTTACTGGTTCCCTCACATCTGGTACAGCCCCGACAGCCTGGCAAATCCTGTTCCTGCCTGGAAACAGATTAACCCCTTTCTCACCAGCATCTGAGTGAGACTAAAGCCCATACTGGAGATATTCACAACTGCAACCTGAACTGCTTCACCTTCAGGGCCCAGCGAGGGCCTCAGAGGGCAGGGTCAGGGCTAGATGTGGAAAATGAAGGAAACTTGGAAGGGATTTGTTGACTGCCAATGTGCAAGGGGGTGTGCAAGGCAGGTGCTGAGAGCCTGAGCTCACTGCAAGAAATAAACTGCACCTAAACAATCCCCACTGTCTGGGGGATGAGGGAACAGAGAGCAGCCCTGCACAAAAGGGCTTGGGGGTGCTGAGAGAGAAGCTGGCCATGAGCAGCCAGGGTGTGCTGGAGCCCAGCAGCCAATCCAGCCTGGGCTGCAGCAGATGGAGAGAGGGGATCCTGCTGCTCTGGAGCCCTGTGTCCAGCTCTGGAGCCCTCAGCACAGCAGGGCCATGGAGCTGCTGGAGCAGGGCCAGAGG
>JAOEGS010020143.1:0-27415 GCA_025447755.1 Corythornis vintsioides
AGAATAGAATAGAATAGAATAGAATAGAATAGAATAGAATAGAATAGAATAGAATAGAATAGAATAGAATAGAATACTGTGTAAATCTGATCTCAGCATTGTCAGGTAAAACCTTACCAAACAAAACTAACTTTTTTTGTGGATTCACATCTAACAAGGAACACAGATGAGCCAAACACCTTCCTGTTTATCTGTAAGTGGCTGTAATTGCAGGGCCATCACTGCTCTGATCACTTCAATCAGCCAGCTCAACATCCTACTTGCCAAACTCAGCATCAGATAATGCTGAGTGAAACAAAATATGATTATATATAATTGTGTTTTGAATAAATTGTTAGCCCTGGGGACTAAGAGTGGAAATTAAAATTAGAGAAGGAGGGAGGGAGGAAAAGTGAGTGAAGTAGAAGGGAGAGAAAGAAAGAGGCAATGAAAGAAAAAAATGAGAGAGGGAGAGACAAATAGAGAAATCAAGCCAAGCTCACATCACAGCTCCCTCTCTTGTTTTCCTGAAGTTTCCCATGTGAGAAGTTCTGGAAATAGATTTATCCTAAAGGTAGAAAAGATTATTTACATTTCGATAGTTACTCTCAAAAAATTAGATTAGATGAGTCATCCCACACTGAAGAAAAAACCCCAAACAAACAAACAAAAAAAAACCAACTACAAAAATCCCCAACCAAAACAAACAAACAAAAAAAAACAAACCAGAAAAACCCATCAAAACAATCAAACATGCAAACTCTTTCTAAAACCTCCATAATCTTCTGTAGGCCAGTGCAAATGCAAGGCATAAGGAATTAAAAAAAAAAAAAAAAGAAATTAAAAAACAGGCTATATTAAAATGGCAGCTGAAAAAAAAAATATTTATGTTATTATATTTGTTACTCTTGGGATTAATTAATACTATGGCATGGAGGGAATTGTGCACCTTAATGGTTTTACTTCACTTACCTTAGATGAAAAATGCTCTTTTGTATTTGCCTATGTGCCTGCTTGAGAATGAAGCTAGGAATATGTTCAGCAATAGCATTTTGAGTCCAGTTATAACATTTGTTTTGGAAAGACACTGAGTGACTGCACACTGAGTGGTTATTGCTTGCATACCTTTTATATTTTAATGGAATGGATAAACACTGGACATCCAAAGGACTTGGGAAAAGCCCTTTAGTGCATGCCAGTGCACTAAAAACGACGCCCACTTACATCTGATCATTCATAATGCTGCAACTCTTGTTTTCAGTACTTATATTTGAAATGTCAACGCGAAGGATTTTCAGTGTTAGGTTTTCAAGATTTATCTTAGTTTGTTTCCTTTTACTTGTTGCAGAGCTACAAAATCCTTCAGCAACCTGGGAAAATCTGGAGCTCTCAGATTTTCAGCATCCTCCTTGAGTTATGACAGCACTGAAGCAGCAACTGACAAATCCCTTGACATGCAAGGTCTACTGATTTCCATCAAAGAGAGGTATCACTCAGACCTAGCTCCAATCAGTTCCTTCTTGGATGATTGGTTTTCATCAGTTCCTGGAGGATCCATTTGATTTTTTAGGGTTTTGGTTTTGAAGTATACTCATGCATCTGAGACATTATCACCTTGATTAGAAAGAGCATATTAAATTACCAAGATGTACCCACTGCAGTTTGTAAACTCTGCAGGCAAAAAATCAGTGTTTTGGTGAACTTGTTTTGTTATGCTTCTCTCTCTTTTCTACAGGTAGGACTAAAAAGGACTTAGAGAGGCAGAAAAGACTGAAAGTGGATGAAAATAAACTGCAGGAGACAATGGGCCCCATGCAGTCAGCTTTGGGTTCATGTACAATATACAGATGTCAGAAACCACCTGCAGGAAAGCTGTTCCCTGGTCAGATCACTTTTGCTGAACTCACAACAAAACACTCTCTCTTCTCCTCTTCTTTCTCTTCTCTTCTCTTCTCTTCTCTTCTCTTCTCTTCTCTTCTCTTCTCTTCTCTTCTCTTCTCTTCTCTTCTCTTCCTTTTCTCCTCTTCTCTTCTTTTTTCTTTTCTCTTCTCTCCACTTTTTTCATCACCAGATTGTTTGCATGGAGGTTCTTGGGTCATTTGTCTTCCTCAGGCATCACATTGTAACAATAAAATGAAGATGAGCATTTCTGTTTCATCTGATCTCACCTTATTCCTCCTGGAGAAATACAGGTTGACTGTGGCAAGTGTAAAACAAATATGTCCTGTCTGCTGTAATGGCAGGAAGAAGTCAATCAGCCAACAACAAAATTGTTTCAGTCTGTTGGAAATAGAGCAAGGGGCAGCTGGGAGAAATAGTCAACATGCTCTGGAGGTGAAGGCTGTGAGTTTGTTCCCCTCTTCTCTGGCTTTCATATAATTTTTTGTCCTGTTTGTCCACTTACCCATGGGTCCAGAGGAAACTTCTGGTGCTATCCTGAACACCAACAGTACAGAGGAAGTGCGGCTAAGATATATTTCTTGGGACTGGGTGAGACATCCAGAGTTTACAGACTTGCACGTGCTGCCTGACCCCAATGAGCTGCCATGTCTGGCAGACATAGTTAGTTTTGTCCCACTCCAAAGAGGAGAGCCTCCTGCTCCCACATGCCAATGACAACATTAGGATCATATGCACATGGTTCATTTTCTGCTGAATAACAGTATTATTCTTCCCAAATTGCACTGTTTCAGTCTCTGCTTGAATCACAGAACCACAAAACCACAGAAGGTTAGGTATTGGAAGGGACCTAGAAAGATCATCTAGTCCAACACCCCCACCAGTGCAGGATCACCTAGATCAGGTCATACAGGAACAGATCCAGATGAGTTTTTAATGTCTCCAGAGGAGACTCCACAACTACTCTGGGCAGCCTGTGCCACTGTTCTGTCACCCTCACCATGAAAAAGTTTCTCCTTACATTTACATGGAACCTCCTGTGTCCCAGTTTGCACCCATTGCCCCTTGTCCTATCATTGAATGTCACTGAGAAGAGCCTGGCTCCATCCTCCTGACACTCACTCTTTACACATTTAGAAACATTAATGAGGTCAGCCCTCAGTCTCCTCCAATCTAAAGAAGTCCATGTCCCTCAGCATTTCCTCAGCATCCACCGGACTGTCTCAAGCAGTTCCCTGTCCTTCTTGAACTGAGGGGCTTAGAATTGGGAACAATATTCTAGCTGGGCAGAGCATAAGGGGAGGAGAACCTCTGTTGCCCTACTAACCACATCCCTTCTAGTACACCCTAGGATGCCATTTGGCCATCCTGGCCACAAGGGCATGTTGCTGGCTCATGGTCATCCTGATGTCCACCAGCACCCCCAGGGCTCTTTCCACTACGCTGCTTTCCAACAGGTCAGTCCACAACTATGAGAGACTGTGTAGGTCATTTGCCTTAACACTGCTGCATCAGTGTAGATGAACATCAACCCACAAACTGAGAGATAGTTGGACCACAAGGCTAGAAGTTCCCATTTTCCTATGAACTTGACTATGGAGCTGATTCTCAGAACTCTAATCTAGCCCCTGTGTGTGTGCCCATACCCAGACCTTAGAAGACTGAGAGGTCCAGAGTCCCCTGAAGGCCACCAAAGACCCCTTAGAGATGGTATTGGGCATGTATACCACTACCAGCTGAAGAGTGTGGTTAAGTAAGACAACTCCTGGAATATGCTAGGTAGTTCTTCAAAGAAGGATGAATATTCAACAGGACAGCACAATAAAAAAGCAGGAATAACCAACAATGGACAGAACACTCTCCAACCAGACTTGGAAACTAATCAGACTGATAGGATGCTGCAGATCCATGGCTATTGCAACTGACCCTTTTCCTCCTTTCTTTCATACTTTTGTCTCTCTCTTCTTTGTAAAACTGTTATCAGACAAATAAAGTCACTTGGCACTTGACTGGTGGGTGTTGATTTCTTCTCGCAAGTCACAACTGATAGGACAGGGGAAAATGACATTATATTGCACCAGGGTAGGTTTAGACTGGAAAAACTTATCTGCCAAAAGGGTCACCAAAGACTGGAACAGGCTGCCCAGGGAAATGGTTGAATGTTCATCCCTGGATGGATTTAAAAGTTGTCTAAATATGGTGCTTAAGAATATGGTATGGTAGTGGCCCTGGTGGGTTAGATAATGTTTGGACTTGATGATACTAAAAGTCTTTTCCAATCACAGAGACTCTGTGATTCTGTAAATGCTTATTTACAGCACACCTTGTAACCCTCGTACAGTGAGGGCTCAGCCACACTTTTGTGGTGTTATTGTAACCATAATGCGGTTATCATCATGTTACTATCATGTGACCATGCTGATTCCTGAACACTGGTGTTAGCAATACCACTGACTTCCTTTTGTGGCCATGAGATTTTCCTCATAGTATCACTGTTGTCATGATCAATAAGCTGATGGTGTAGTGAACTCAGGGGAATATAGTGGCTGATGATTTTGTAAAGTATTGTGAAGTCTCTGGAAATAAGGATTAAATCAATCAGACCAGAACAAATTCTCTCCTCTGCTTAAATAATGTGAATAATTTTGAGGGATGTGAGTAAAACTTTTTTTTTTTTTTTTTCCCAGAAGCAGTACAATTGAAGGTGGAGTAGTGGGTTTGTTCTGGACATATGTTGGAGTTTTTTTGTTAAAATTTTCCTTAATAACTTTCTCAGGCTGCAATTCAACTGCAAAGAAATACTTATAACCATCCTCATTATTATTGTTATTACACCACCACCATTACTATCACAATTATCTGTCAAAACATCCAGTAGCTCAATTGTAGAAAATCCCAAAGGACATGCCAGAAAGAAAAATCCAATTTCCAATTATCATATTGGAGCTAAAATGCTCTCATTATTAGCAAGCCTGTTCTACAACATCTGAGAGACTGAACCCTTGTGAGAGATGATGTCAGATAAATGCTGGCACAGCTCTTTGGGGCTTTCAGATGGAAAAAGTTAAGATGGCAGGTGCGGAATTGCCAAACCAAACAGACCAAAACCAAATATCCGCATTAATATAGCTGAAGGACACAGATTACTGGCTAATGCAGCTAACTGCTAGGGACAAATCAGTCTGTACTTTGGTCAAGCTTCAAAGTTTTGCACTCACACAGTGTGCATACCTGTTAAGCAGAGAGAGTGTGACCACGCTTAATCCACAGCCAAGCAGAAAGTTCTTTGAAGACCTCATTGCTTTCATATAGTGAGATATGGAAAAGAGGTGCTTTCAAAAGCCATTGCTGCTGTGGGGATGCCCTTCAAGTATATCTGATAGCAAACAAGGAATTTTTGTAGAGGAATCTGGATCTCAGAACAATTTCTCACTAAATGAGGTCTCATCAGGACTGCTCATAGAGGTATCCAGAAGTCTCTTTGAGCCACCAGATGTTTGGAGAGTTTGTTTCTTTCTACATTTGGTAACATTTATAGAACTGAGAGAAGTGTAGGGACTTTTTTTAAAAATTCTCCTTTATTTGTTGTATTTCTATATAACAAACCTGTAGATATAATTCTGCTCTTGTCTGCTCTTTCTCCCTGCTTCTAATGCTGTTTTGTAATTTACTTCTTTCCGTGGCAAGAGCTGTCTAACACAATTCTGGAATCATTGCTATTGACTTCAGAGGCTTATTTGTGGATTTACCTTAAGGAACCATCAAAGGGATGTCTCCTCATCGTTATTCTTGATTTGCAAACTTTTCATGTCTTTACTTTCTGCTGAAATTGGCTCTTCACAGAAAAAAAAAATATGCATACTAGGAAGAGGAGCATCTAATGTCAATGATTATTTAAACTAAAATTTAGCAATCGTCATTACTGTTACCAAGTTATCACCCTCAGCAATTGAGTTAGTCTCTGCATTTACAGTTGACGAGTGCTAATTCTTGACAGTAAGTTCAAGGCCATGTTCCTTGGAATCCACCACATTGCACAATCACTCAATCCACACTTCTTGAGCTTGGCTGTGAGGATCCCATGGGATACAGTATCAAAAGCCTTGCTGAAGTCAAGGAACACCACATCCACTGCACTTCCTTCATCCATTCATTTACTTATATCATCATAAAAGGCTATCAGATTAGTCAAGCATGAATTCCCCTTACGGAATCCATGTTGACTACTCGTAATAAGTGTTCTCTCCTCCACATGCTTAGAGATAGTGGCAAGAACAAGCTGTTCCATCACCTTTCCAGGGATGGAAGCGAGGCTGATTGGCCTATAGTTACCCAGGTCCTCCTTTTTGTCCTTTTTGAAGATTGGGATGACATTGGCCTTCCTCCAGTCCTCAGACACCTCTCTTGTCCTCCAGGATGTCTCAAAGACTATGGAGAGTGGCTTGACAATGGCCTCTGCCATCTCCTTCATCACTTGTGGGTGTATCCCTTTGGGGCCCATAGACTTGTGGATGTCCAGTTTGCTCAACTGGTCTCTAACCTAAGCCTCTTCAACTGAGGTAAAATCTTCCTTCCTCCAGGTTTCCTCTGTGATTTTGGAGACCTGGGACTCCTGGTATCTGGTCTTAGTAGTAAAGACCAAGGTGAAGGTGGCATTCGGTAACTCCACTGTCTATCTACCCTCAGTCACCAGGGCACCCACTTCATTCAGCAGTGGGCCCACATTGCCTCTAAACTTCATTTTGTCTTCAACATTCTTGAAAAAGCTTTTCTTGTCATCCTTGACCTCTCTTACCAAGTTCAGTTCTAGGGATGCCTTGTCACATCCCTGCAACCTCTGACAATCTCCCTGTATTCTTCCCATGTCATGACTTCCTACCTGTCACACATAACAGAACTGTTTTGGCACCTACTGGCTTCTGAGCGTATAGTAATGTCATATTGTTTACATTAGCAAACAACTTTATGCAAACTCGTTTCTACTAAGGAAAAAAAGGAGATGAAGGAGAGAAAAATTTGGCCAGTTGAAACATGATCAGTTTGCAAGTGGATGCTAATTTGCTCTTCTAATTAGTGACAAGCTTATTCTGATTCAAAACATATAAAAGTGCATTAGTGCAGACAGAGTGGATACACTTAGGTTTGCTAATTTATGCTCATCACTGCAGCAGTGGCACTAACAGTTTTGCCTTATAGGTGGCTCCCATTCAGCAAATAACTGGAGTGCATTCATTCTTATCTGACTGCAAGGTACTGCTATGAAGGTGTCCTAGCCTAACTTTTTTTGCTGAAGCTGACAGATATAACTCCATATCAACTTCAGAAGTGATGAAAAGGTTTGCAGACTTATTAAAATAATAAAAAAATCAATTTTACACATAGAAAGATTGAAGTAAGGGAAGTTGCAAAGACCTGCTCAGGCAGGAATTGAGAATTGGACTGGGAACTTTTGGTGTCTTGTACATGGCAGGACAATATTCTCCAGTCAGGAATGTGAAGCATAGGCCAACAAGGTTTTAGTCCCATGTAAATGGACCCCACATTTATATCTCCTCCCAGCAATCATGTATTTTCATGGGAAGCCCAGAAGGAACTAGACTTTCACAGTTCCTCTGTCACAAAAAAAATGTTCTCTGGTATGTGCCTGCTAGTATAGTTTCTGATGAGCCTAGAATGCAAGTCATGCAGACAATTTGAGTTTGAGGCCTACATTTTTTCCAGTTCTACTGCTACCTATAGTGACACATTTGAAGTGGTTTTGAAAATAATGAACCCTATGAGTTCTTTGCTCTTCTTGGACCAAACACTCATCTTGTAACTCAATTTGTTATCTCAAGGTTACCCTGTGAAACGCCCTCAGACCATACAGGTTAGTGGGGTTTTTTCATGCTCTTTTGCATTAGAGGCACATAGTTTTTTTGTTTTATTGCATTCAACTCAGTAAACATACTCCATAAACTGAAACCACATTAAAGAGCTGTCTGAAAAGACTGCAGGACTGCTTTAATAACAATGATTTCCCAAAACTCAGGTGAAAGAGAAATTATAATCATTAACAAGAAAAAAAAAAGACTCCACGTATCTAAAAATACAGTAAAAATATGCTCCCTTTAACTTTACGTTATGTTCCCTTTAGGTGTTTTTATATGCAACAGAAATACTGACTCATGACAACAGGGGTCTGTGGGTTTGGAAATACTCTACTTTAGTATCCCATCAGTCTGTAACAGGCCCAGTGTTGTCTTACAGTACTTATCTACATTGTTCCCTGGGAAGGTGATAGAAAACGAATTCTGGAAACTATTTCAGACATGTGAAGGACAATAAAAGCCATTAAGAGTATTCAGCATGGGTTCACCAAGGAGAAGTCATGCTTAACCAGCCTGCTAACCTTCTACAATGCCAAGGGTGGTTTGGTAGATGAGGGAAGGGCAGTGGATATTGTCTGACTTGACTTCAGCAAAGTGTTCTACAATGTGTCACAAAACATCCCAATAGACAAGATGTTGTGTGGGCTGGATGAGTAGACAGTGAGGTGGATTGAAAGCTGTCTGATGACTATGCTCAGAAGAGTATGACCAGTCCAGTTAGATGTCACTATCTAGTGGTATACCCCAGGAGTCAATACTGTGTCCAGTCCTCGTTAACATTATTAGTGATCTAGATGATGGGACAGAGTGTACCCTCAAGGACCTTTACAGATGACACAAAACTGGGAGGAGCAGCTAGTATACCAGAGGGTCATGCTGACCATGGTAAGTATTTTTTGTGCCTCAGTGAAGTAGAAATTCCAATATTTCTTTTGTCAATATCACAGTTGAAAAGTAATAGGTACATTATAGAAAGTTTAAAAACCACTGAACTAATCCCCTAAGAGTAGATCCAGCAAATGGCTTCAGCAAGTGCATAGCCTGAAGTATTACAGCAGTGCAGAATAAATCATCTGGATAATTAACATTAATTATTCTTTAATTGAGGAAAGCATTTTAAACCTGCAATTATGCAATGGCTAAGAAAGACCTTGCTTTAATTTTTATGATTCATATTACAGCTTTCTAACATCGGTGCATAGTTTCTGTCAATACAGCCATAAGGCTTTCAGTCCACAAACTAGTAAGCCCTTCCAGCTTAAATCAGTTCTACAGCTGTCCTGGTACTCTGCTTCTGATAGTAGCAGAAGGTAAAGCTATTTAGGTAGATCATGTGTCCCTGCCCTCTCTCGGCAGTCCACTACACTTTGATTCCCCAGGACATGTAACTGTTGAATGCAGAAAGCTATACATGCTTGCCAAGCCTTTCTGTATCTGTTTACAGACCTGTTGCCTGTGAATTTGCCTCATGCCCTTTTGGATCAGCTACCTTCACAGCCTGCTGAGATAACAGTGTCCAGAAGATTGATACTCCCTTTGTAAAGTAATATTTTCCCTTTGAGTGTTTCAAAATCATCTCCTGGTGGTTTCTTCACACTCCTACTACATTTTTGATGTCACTGAGTGGTGAAGAAGAGTTTGGCATTTACCTGACCAACAGCCCTTAACCCCCTTTCTTGAGCAGAAGCACAAGAACATCTGAATGTGGCATTTATCTGGTCTATCTCCCCTACTTTGTAGATAAAAGAAGTTGTATATTTGTTCTCATTAGAGAACAGCCTGTGTAATAAAACCTCTTCATTTACATTCATGTAATGCACCACTCCAGAGCAAATCCTGTATGGCCTCTTCTCCTGTGGGCTCTAGGACAAGTTGTCTTAGGCAGCAGTCATCTTTTGCACCCAAAGATGTTCTCTCTGCACTTCATTCTTGAGAAATCATTGACCCAGTAGTAGAAATCCTATTGCTATCTGTTAAAAATTCACTGCTTCACAAATCCTACTTACCACTTTTTGATCACTCTCTCCTTCCTGACCAAGAAGTCCAGTGGTACAATGTGAAGAGGACATTTTTACTGTCAGACTGTGATTTTCACCCACATGTCCTGTGATGTTTATACTTTTCATAAAGTTTTTATGCTGTTGCTGCTCTCAGTCTTCCATGCAGAGTGTCCTTGGAATCATAGAATGTTTAGGTCTGGAAGGGGCCTCCAAAGGTCATCTAGTCCAGCACCCCTGCAGTCAGCAGGGATACCCTCAATTACACCAGGCTGCTCAGAGTCTTCTCCAACCTCACCTTGAATATCTCCAGGGATGGAGCCTCAACCACCTCCCTGGGGAGCCTATTCCACTGTTTTACCACCCTCAAGGTAAAGTACCTTCTTCCTGGTATCCAGTCTAAATCTACTCTTCTCTAATTTAAACCCATTACCCCTCATCTTTTCATTTCAGGCCCTTGTAAACAGCCCCTCTCCAGCCTTCCTGTAGGCCCCCTTCAGGTACTGGAAGGTGGCTATAAGATCTCCCCAGGCCTTCTCTTCTCCAGATGAACAACCCCAGCTCCTTCAGCCTGACCCCAGCTCATGAAGTTCATCTGGACCCACCTCTCCAGCCTATCCAGGTCCCTCTGGATGACATGCCATCCCTCCAGCCTGTTGACAGCACCACTCAGCTTGGTGTCATCTGTGAACTTGATGATGGTGCTCTCAATCCCACTGTTGATATCATTAATGAAAATATTAAACAGTGCAGGTCCCAGTACAGACCCCTGAGGGACACCACTTATCATTGATCTCCATCTGGGCATTGAGCCATTGACCACCACCTTCTGGATGTGACCATCCAGCCAATTCCTTATCCACTGGACAGTCTAACCCTCAAACCCATATCTCTCCAACTTGGCCAGTAGGATACACAGTGTGTATGAGTGTGCCTTCTTCAATATTTTATCCCAGTTAGACTGCAGGTCTTTAAGGATGTATTCATTTTTCAGTTATTTCTCTCTCTATATAGAAAAGTGCAAGCAATAACCCGTCAGCAGAAGCCTTACAACCCATCCACAGGGCAGGGACAAGTGAGGGCATTATACTTTGGACACACCTAAGTCAATATTAAAATATACAGAACTTCTGAAGGGGAAAGGCAGGTAGCACCAGTACAACTTGACGTCAGAAGTACAAGAAAACTGTGGGATCCCCTCTTTGCTCCAAGTGCCCTGGTAGAGCACAGTAAGCACTATGACATGGTGTAGAAAATATAAAGATGCACCCAAATTACACAGCCACTGAGCCATAGGAGGTTATTATGTTGTATTACCTCAAAAATCTAGCTGCATAAGCCATTCAATAACAATTTTTGTTCTTGTGAGTGTCCCCACATTGGTAGAAAAATCAGTAGATCGCTCTTTGCATTCACTTGCTGTCCTGCATTAATGTTAAAGACAAAAGACTTGTGGTTTCTTTCATACCTAAAAATCACTTCCCTGAAAAATGTAGGCAAAGTAAAATCCTGTCAGCCTTTTACCAGCCAAATCAGGAGATAAAAAAGGTGACAAAAATAAACCTTCTGAATCAATTGCTTAACACCTTTCCCTCCCCCTTGTTCCCGGAGGCCCTTGAGGAGCTAGAATTAATCAGCTGACGCCTGCTCTGTCCTAGGGTATCCCTGGGGTGCAGCAGTGTCCTCAGACAGGTTTTCCACTGCCATCTGCTGTCCTTTAGACGGGTTTTCCACTTCTGCAATGATGTCTCAAGGCTTACACTAGACATTGGGAAACAGTTTTGAGCTATAGTCTGTCACCCCCACCTCTGAGTTGCCCAATGATTAAACAGAATTATTGTTGAGGCTGGAATAGACCTATGAGATCATAAAGTCCAGCCTAAGACCTGACCCCACGACACTTAGCTAGATGTCACTAAGTGCCACATCCAGTCTTTCCTTAAACACCGCTAGGGCTGGCGACTCCACCACCTCGCTTCTTTCTAGCAAGAAGAGAAGGCGACTACAACTCACAACACCCTGCTGAGGCACAAGTGGCTCATGAAGTAGTCGTCCTTACTAGCCTTCTTTTCTGACAGTGATAGTGGTGATATAGTCCCTGTTCAACTAGCAAAAGTGTCAAACTTCTCTTGAGTCATCAGGTCATTCCAGTGTCTAATGATCCTTTCTGTAAGGAAGTGCTTCCTAATATCCAACCTAAACCTCCTCTGGCACAGCTTCAGGCCATGCCCTCTCGTTCTTTCACTGAGTATGTAGGAGAAGAGTCCAGCCCACACCTGTCTACGACTACATTTCAGGTAGTTGTAGAGAGTGATGAGGTCTCCCCTGAGTCTCCTCTTCTTCAGGCTGAACAGCCCCAGTTCCCTCAGCCTCTCCTCATAAGAATTTCCCTCCAGTCCCTTCACCAGTCTTGTCACTCTCTTCTGAACCCACTCCAGCACCTCAATATCCTTCTGGAAGTTTGGACCCCAGAACTGCACACAGTATTCAAGGTGAGACCTCACCAGTGCCAGATACAGGGGGAGAATCACATATCTAGTCCTGCTGGCCACACTATTCCTGATACAAGCCAAGATACCACTGGCCTTCCATGACACTTGGGCACACTGCTGACTCATCTTCAGCTGGTTGTCAACCAGTACTCCCAAGCACTTCTCAACTGAGCCACTCTCCAGCCACTCATCCCCCAGTCTGTAGCACTGCAGGGGTTTATTGTGGCCAAAGCACATGACCTGGCACTTGTCTGTGTTGAACTTTATCCCATTGGCCTCAGTCCATCAACCCAGTCTGTCCAGGTCCCTCTGCAGCATCTCCCTGCCCTCCAGGAGATCAACAGTCTGCCCCAACTTAGTGTCATCTGCAAGTTTTCTAAGGGTAGACTCAATCCCTTCATCCAGGTCATCAATAAAGATGTTGAATAGAACTGGACCCAGTACTGAACCCTGGGGTACACCACTAGTCACTGGACACCAACTGGATGTGGCACCATTCACAACCACTCTCTGTGCCCTGTTATCCAGCCAGTTTTTAATCCAGCAAAGGGTGCACCTGTCTAAACCACATGCTATCAGCTTCTCCAAGAGGACGCTGTGGGGGACTGTGTCAAAGGCTTTGCTGAAGTCTAGGTAGACCACATCCACAGTCTTCCCCTATGTCTCCAACCAGTCATAGAACGAGATCAGATTTGTTAGACAGGACCTTCCCTTCCTAAACCTATGTTGACAGGTCCTGAGCCGCTGGTTGTCTTGTATGTGCTGCTCAGTGGCACTCAGGATGGTCTGCTCCATAACCTTGCCAGGCACTGAAGTTGCCTGGCACTGATGCTCCACATCTCTGCAGGCATCAGGCAAAGCTATCTCCTGCATTTTCCATTTCCTTTCCCCTGGCCTTCACTTCCCCTTCAAGTGATTTAATCCATGTTATGGGCCATGCAGGCCTGTGTAGGCTGAAAGAAACAAGAACAAGTTTAAGGGTTGTTAGGTGAAATGATGTCCTTGCATCTGGAAGTTAAGGTGGGTGGAGTTGAGACAGCCTTGCTCCATAGACTAAATCAGGTACTGCCTTGGAATCCCTTCCCCAGGCTCACAGAGGGACCTGAGACAGAAGGATTTGCCCTCCTCCAGTCCACTGCCTTGTCTGTAAAATGGGGGGAAAAAAGCCTTTCTTGCTTCAAAATCACAATCAAAGGAGCTATTTTTTTGCCATGTGAAATTACATACCTGTTGAAGTGCATGTTTCCTTTTCCCATCTGATACCACCATTTGGTGCCCAAGTCTGGATGTTTAATATCTTTGCATCAGCCTGCAGACATGCTACATCGTATGAATATGCTCCATCTTTAAGATTTTTTGAGTGCCTCACACAAGGAACAGTACCTGCTATAGAGATCCCTTGCTTTCATCCAAAAAGACTTGTGAGGGTAGCCCCAAAACTCCTATCAAAGCAAGCACAGAGAAGCAAATCTGTGTGCAGGGGTGTGGAGGGTCTGTTATTTCCAGCACAGTGCAAAACAGCTACCTGAGTGCATGAGTTTTGGAATGATGGCTCTGAGTTTTTCAGAATTCCTTTGTTTCCACTTTATCTTCCATCACTGACTTTCATTTCAGATCTGCTGAGGCTTTTCCTTTTCAGTACTGCCCAGGGAATTTTGATGTATATGCAGGGGCTGGTATTTTATCACAGACCATTCATTTTCTATTGAACCCTGAAGGAACCCTTTGTAGTGGCTGAAGGATGTTCTTTGAGCCCTTCTAGAATAAATGACCATTTTGTGGTTGATGCATCTTGCAGAAAATAAAACTTAGTGTTCTGGGTAATCCTCGTTTTTGTCTTGCCATGTTCTGAGAATTCAAGGATGCTCTGTGTGATATTGAAAACACAGTTCCCCTTTAAGTTTCAGGGTCCAAAGAGGATGAGGCACATCCAGATGACCAGGCTAGCTGGGGGTTTTACCATTATCATTGTTTTCATAAGGCAAAGCTCTTCTGGGCTTTGTCTGTCTAAATCTCCCAAGGCAGTGAGAGTTAAGTGACAGTTTGCATTCACCAAGCATGGTTCTCTTTAATAGAAGTAGGTGTTCGATGTGTCAGTAAATGGAAATGACAGGAAGAAATACAGCTCCTGTGGTGATTCCAGGCTGTCAAAACTCTCATAGCAAATAACCCTATTTTGTTATTTCTTAATACCTTCCAATGCAGAAGCTGGCTCTTGCCACCCATAAGAATTGGTTTTCTTTATGCATTAGCAAACAAGGTGTGTTACCAATGCATTTATTAACACTTCCTGCTCTGAATCCATTATCCTCACCTGTATGAAATATTGCTTTTATGACTTTGACAACTTCATTATTTCCATTATTTTTTTGTTTTGTTTTTTTATCATGCATTACTGTTGAGATTTATAGCAAGAAAGTTCAGTCCTACAAAGATGAGCTGAAGGCAAACAGCACTGTTTCCGGTTTCTTTATCTCAGTGTGTTCAATATATGTCTTCTTTCACACTCTTGTCCAAACAAGAGCATCTGTAAAATCACTGCTTCCAATCAAATGCTTAGAATAAATCCTATTTTGTAGCAATAATGCATGCACAGAAGGTCTTGAGAAAATGCTATAAAAAGGAAAAGATATCGCAGGCCTAACCCTACAGAGTGGACAACCCTATGGACTTATAGGACACCACAAGTGTTTTCCTCTTCTGCTGACTGCCATGGATGTAGGGCTTTTGGCTGCCTACAGACTCAACTTTCACCTTCTGGGCTTTTAGAGTGTAACTAGGGAAAGCTTTTGGCTTTTGAGTATTTTTCCATGTGAGTACAGTAATCTGTAGGAAGGTGTTTTAACAAAGGAAATTCTGGCAAGATAAAACTTCACAGGAGTCTATTACTTCAGACGTCATGTCATGTGTCCTGTTTCAGTTTATTCTAAATAATAACAGTCTATAAGAGAAATTGAATTGCAATGTGTTGACTGACACGTCACATTCTTTCATCTAAAATGTTATTTTTCAGCGCTTTCAAATACCATGATTGTATGTTGAAATGTGTCCTGGTTTGATTGAAAACCAAGCAAATTCTGTTCAGTGATTTTACTTTTCAGCTAAGGTTTTCTAATTGGCTGTACTTTCTGAAGTTAGCAGCATGTTTTGCAGGCAGTGTCTGCTTCTAGCAGTGATAACACCTTATGCTTATTGTTACTACCAAGGAAACCAAGGCCACTGCTAGAACTTGTGTATTGAACTGAGGGGTGCACAAAAGTGAAAGACTGCACCTGCGGGGAGAAGCGGACAGGACAGGTGACCCCAAACTGACCAACGAGGTATTCCATCCCATAGACATCATATCCAGTATATAAAGCTTGGGGGTCTGGAGGGTCACTCTCTCGTTTCCTATTGCTCTCTCTTGCTTTGGCTCTCTTGCTTGCTCTTTTGCTTCAATCCTATTCCTGAAACCTGGTACCAGAATCCAGCTCCTCCACAGCATCAGTGACGGTGACGTAATTACCATCAGGGGGTTGGGTTTGGTACTGACTTTGTACATATTTGTATATATTTCGTTTTCATTTTTCATTAAATTGTTCTAGTTTCCTTTTCAAATTACTAAGTCTCTCTCCCTTATTCATTTTCTCTCCCTTTTTGGGGAGGGAGGGGGGTTAAAAGAGAGGGTCTGTTATCGGTCTTGGCTGCCCTGACCTTAAACTGTGACAAAATGCAAGCTGATTTCTCCCTACAGTGGAATTTACAAGAGAGTGAAGTTCCCCTTACCACACAACTCCAGTTAATGAGGCATAACCCACTAATGGCTTGAGCCAGGGATTTGTGACAGAGATGAAACAAAGCCTAATTTTCTGCACTGTGACTTTTCATATTTTTTTGGCATTTATTCTAAAACATGAACAAGCATGATGTGGTAAAAAGTGAGGTTTTTAATGTTTATATGTCCTTGAATGTGAGTAAAAAGGATGTGCAGCTGACCATGTGACATCTGTTGAAAACAAGTAATGACACTGAGAGATGTGAAGTCATTCTGGGTTTATATCAGTGGGATTAAAGACCAGTTTGATGAGCATCAGAGTATTTCACAGGTGACAGCACCTCCTGGTTGTTACCATACTCCATAGTTCATGTTTTCTTTCCATGACAGGCTACTGCTTTTTCATCCACTGTTTGTCAAATATTTCTTCTAATTTCCCTTGGGGGAATTTTAATTTAATTCCTCATTAAAGTGTGTGCCAGTAAGCATTAGGGCAAATAGATTCTAGTGTGAATTACAGCTGCTATTTGCAGATTGAATGGTGGACCATGCTGGAGGCAGCAGCCACCAAAGGCCACCAGCACGCCAGGAGAGGGAGCACCTCTTGTCCACAGGAAGCAAGCCATGCACTTCTCAAGGCTCCCAAACATGACACATGGACTCCTCTCCATGCTTTGTCTCTCTGTCCCTTTCGTCCTTCCCTCCTTCCCTTTCTTCATCTCTCACTTTTTCTCTTTCTCTTCCCCCTCCTGCCTCTGTCTCTCTTTCTTGCTTCTTTCCATCCCTGTTGAGATACTTCCTTGACAGACAGCAATATTCCGCTCTCTGAACACCAGAATAAAAGGCATTGGAATTGGATGTCATTTTTCAGAAGTTCTGAGGTATACCTAATACTCCAGAAGTTCTGCCTCAGACTTCAGGAGTCTCAGACTTGCCCAGACAAGGAGCTGGTCTCCAGGAGGATGTAGGAGAGGCATCCTGGGATACTCAGAGTTGATGCTAATATCAGAGACAGAGAAATTCACCCAGTTTCTTCTTCCCTGAAGCCACAGGTCCAGGCTGCTGGTGAGAAGCCTTGGAGGCAATGCTGGGGAATATTTTGCCATCTCATGGCAGTTCACAGGAAAAACATCTCTGGATGACCAGGAACACTCAGCTACCCAAAAGGAAGAAAACTGGAAAAGATGAATTTTGGTGCAAGTAACTGCAAAATGACACTAAATTAAAAAATGTGCTGAGTTGCTTGTGACGTTTCCAGTGTTTCTTCTTCTTGCTTCTTCTTATTAGGAGGTATTACTGTGTACATAACTTTTCCTGTACAGACTATCTCCACACTTGAAATCCTCACCCTTGAAACTCAATAAAGAAAGCTGTGCAAATAACTTTTTATGTATATTTCTAGAGCAGGAGTAACATTTATTTTTATGGTATATATGTAGAGGGGTTATGTCTGTTATATATAACCTCAAAATCACCTAATAGCAATCCAACATTAGATATGTGTTATGTAAGTTTTGATGCTATTTAATCTACTCTTGATATTTTTGTTGTCAATATGTCTTTACTGATTAAAGCTTTTATTATGTAACCTGAAGGCAATATATTCTTTACTCATTTCTGTATATTCTCTAGGTCCTTACCTCCACACTTCCTGAAATAACACATTGACTTTGTGAATGGCACTTCTGAAATTACTGCTTTTGCTTTGGAGTGGCCACAGGTGCTGGTAAATTAAAGAAATTGGATTGTATGTAGGATATATTAACTCTGTTTGCATGTCAGAGGGGAGACAGTCATGTTTCTAGATTTAACTTGTAAACATGGAAACAAATTTCTCCTAGTGGTGTCTTCTAGCATACTACGTTTGTATAATTTTTTGTGCTTCAGTATAAAAAAGTTCCTTCCAGTAAAATAATTGTTATTTTCATGCCATTAAATGGGTATATGGTTGGGAACACACAAGAAAAGTTCAGTGTAGTTCACTAGTAGATGGTAAAGAGCTCACACATACTGTAGAAAATCTGAAGAGTCCTAAAAGAACTTAAATGTTAAGTGATTACCTTGAAATATAAAACCATGAGAGTTACCTAGAGAACTTTGGAGAAAAAAAAAAAAAGTTAAGAGTTTGACAGCTTCTACATATGACATCTTGGAAGCAGATACTCAAAATCATACAGCACTGAACAGTCCTGTTTCACCTTTTATATAACAGAGATTGCTGAGAAAAGATGACCATGCTGAGTAGAAATTGTTGGGCAGCTTTGGTGTTTCAGTTAGATAACAGATTGGCAATGTTATTTGTAAAATTTGGAGAGACCTCATGTTGATGTTCTTGATGTCTCTTGAGTGCCAACAGAATATAGTATTAGTTTTTACATATACTTAATTTCTTCATTTGTGTGTGTCTTTGTGTGTGCAGCAGAGGTGATATATTCACTTTTGCAATACGAATGGATAAACCAGATCCATGGTGAGAAGAGGAAGATAAGTAAAGGATAAGTTCCCTTAGTTAAATAAAAAATGTTCACCTGCCACTAAATCAAATTGTGCATTTAAAGTTTGAATATTACATTAAAGAAGGGGTTTATTCCTTGGAGTTCAGATCATTGTGGAAATAGTAGGTTGTTGGAAGAATCAACTGAATGAAAGGCGTGGTTTTTGCCTTCTTGTGTTTCAATGAGGATATTTTACAGTCATATAAATAGGTGAGAAATTTATAACTGAACACAGTGTAACCAAAATATTATTCATACATTTTTTGCATTTTATAAAGAAGTGTATATGATAGACAAGCTGTACACGCATCAGAGGTAGAATGAGTAAGCAAGACTGTCAGCTTCTCATTTAGAAGAGGTATTTATCATTGAAAGAATCCTCAGCACCCTAGCTTTGCCTTAAGGCACAGAAGTGTAATGTAGAGTAGTAGTTTAGGTGACTGAATTGCCTTCCTAATAAACACATTTTCTCTTAGTGCTCCTATTTATAAAGAGAATGACTTTTGGTCAAGGAAGAAAGGGATCTCCCTTTCAAAAGTGAAGCAGCAGCAGGAAAGCAAATATGCTTCAGAAGAATGGGAGATACAAGGTGGCAAAGATGCTTTTTTCTGTCCATGTTCTGGGGTAAGAATTAAGAAGGTTCTTTGAGGAGAGTATCAGCTGCTAATAGCTAGATGTGCTAAAGAAAGGCTTTGAGTGGCCTCTAATTCATGTTTGGATATTAGTAACAGTATAAAAACAGTAATAAAGGTTTGCCATAACAGAGATTGCAGCTGTCTATGTATCTTAGGTAAATAACATATGCTCTACATTAAAGATCTACTACAAGTATATAATAAAATTCGATAACTCTAGTTGCACTAGGTTCATGTGTTGACACACATGCAAAGCTATGTATTTTTGGTTTGTTTTGCAGTTTTGTTTTGTTTTATGTTTTTGTACATAATTATACACAGTGGTGTGGTCATGTTCTGCATTCCTCATATTCCAAAGGTTACAAAAGACTGCTGCAGTCTCTCAGCTACTGCTTCCCTTGTTTGTGTGTATGGGTGTGATTCCTTCTGCTGTCTTTTCCTTCCTCCTTTTTATCTTAACTCCTTGATTCCCTTTAAGAGATGTGTGTGTGTGGTCCTTCCTGAGCTGAAAAGCTCTTCTACCTCTCTTTGCTACCCTGTCTCCCTTTCTACCTCTCCCAAATACTTCCACCTTCCTACTATTGAAAATCTAACATTTTAAACACTTGGATTCTGCAAATGTATTTCATATGTGCTCCCCATGGATGGTTACAGTACTGGTTTTTAACTTTTGAAAGCTGTGATGCATAAAAAGTTGATACTTACTACTCTCTGCACTCAGCTACATGAGGATTCATAAGGCCATTGGTTGACCATGTTTAAGGAAGAATCCATATTATCAGTTCCCAAACCAACTGAGGAGAAATAGTGAAATTAGGGGGTATTAAAATAATTAGATTAATTTTATATAAAAAGCATGACATAACTAATTACATGTTGCTGACTATGTAATATACTTAATTGTATAGTCAATACAATTAAGTACTTATGACTTTCTCAAGAATATCCTAGGAACTGAAAATGTTGTAACCTGTTTGTTGGTAGAGACAGTAGTTCCTAAAATCCTGTTCAATGTACGTGGAACTTGCTATTCATGCAGTTAACACTTCTCTGTTCTTGCTCCAGCTCTCAAAGTGACCTTTGACTGTTGCCTCTTGACTTTCTGCCCCATGTTGCCAGAAGGAATCTGAGCAAACTTTTCTCTTGCCACTCATTAGAAAGCTGATGGCAGCAATGGCTTCTGCCCCCTCAACACCACCATCAGCCCATTCTGGGAAGACACCAGCCTCCCTCTTGTAGATGAGCATCACTTTGCAGGTCATGAGCACCAGACCCCTAACCATCCAAGTGTATCCTACCTTTTATAGAAAGCTTTTCCTTTTACAACAGGTGAAACTTGAACTGATTTGTAAAAAAATGTTTCTTTCTTGATTGTTTCATTGTATAAATGGGATATAGGGGGAAAATCTGACAAGAAGTTTTAACCTACACATTCACCAGAACTATGTAGATGATGATGTGAAAGCCAGTGCATAATTGAGTACTGCTGGTGTCCTTTGTAGGAATGGCACATAGGAATATGAATGTCATTTTTATGCAGATATAAATTTTTTGTATAAATTGAATTCCTAGATTTTTCTCTAAGTGTTCATGAATGGTAGAAGGGAATTATTTTTTTTTTTACAAGCCACATCACTTAAAGCATCTGACAGTATAAGTAAAAGTGATTTGTTAACACACGCTAAACTACATCAAAAGTAGGACAGATGCAGACCATTTGTCTACAGCTTTTGTCCAACTTCTGACAGCATTTTATTATAGTAGGTCACAGTGTGTATAAAATCTGCCACACAGCATTTTTAAGTAGAACAGGTTTATGCAAAGAATATATCAGAGACTATGTGCCTTTTCCCATAATGCACTCAAGCTATCATTTTCATTTCATTGCTTCCATAGTAACCTGAATATCTTCTGGGCACTGTGGTTATCTAGTGTCATTTTCTTCAAAGGATGTGGTCTCTGCAGAGACCTAGAGTTCACACAGTGCCTGATTTCTGTCTTAGTCACAACTTGGCATGAAAAACACTGTATGTCAAATCTGCCCAAGGGATGATGCATTCAAATGCATCCAGGGCCTTTGCTCACTGCCAAGGAGGCAGCATTGGGTTCTGGCCTTTGTGAGACGCCCAGGAGCTCTTAATAAATAGGTAAATGCTTGATGTTTTGAGGAGATTATACTTAGATCCCTTTGAGAAATTAGTAGTACAGATAAGTTTTGCATGCAATGCTAAACTTGTCAAATATCTTATTTCACTATAGCCTCCTTCAACCTTGAAGAGGTACATCTGTCCTGTTCCTTTAATGGAAAAATAAACATGGAGATAAAATCAGTGCTGATATACTTCAAAGCATTCCTAAAAATAAGTTTAAGATTGTGCAGTTCACACCAGTTCAAACTGCTGTGTAAGCTCTAACGAATTACTGCTGTTGTATTTTATGTGCTTACCAGAAGCAGCTTGTTTGTGGGATACCAAAGCTCTTCAAAATTTTTTACATTTGAATCAATACTCTTACAGAGTCTGGGAAAAAAAAAAAAAAAAAAGTGAGCTTGGATTGGTGGTGAAACCTACAATCAAAGGATAATGGTTGTAAAGACCTTTAATATCCAGTGGCAGTAGAAATGAAGGAATTCACAATCTTATGATCTGCATATGTTAATTTCAACTGCTTGTCTTTTTTTCTGGACTCATTCTTCAGCAGCTTGTGTGTAACAATCATTAAAGTCATCATACTGCCTTTTATGGTACAGAAAATATACACTAATTAGGGTTTAGCAGGTTTTTCAGCTGGTATTTTTGTCCCATGCCCCAAACTCTTACAGCATCAAGAAAACTCCCTTGTTGAAAATTTATTTTCAAACTTCTATTTACTGCTAGAGTGTTTTCAGACAGAGCTACTGCCTCATTTTCCTATATAAGTAAACCCAATGAGAAACCTGTTTTGGGGGTGTGAAAATGTACAAAGACACTTAACCTTGCTACTTGTTACAGAGCTCTAACAAAGGCTCTACTTGCCTCAGAAATTATTTGAATGCAGATAAAAGCAGCACTATAATTTATTAAGCAAGAGTAACAGTTCAGTTTATTAGTAAAATACAGCAAAGAATCATCTAAGTTGAATGTGATTCAATTGATGGTCAGGTGACTGTAACTTACTACATCATTTAATCAAATATAAGCAAATGTAATGAAAATGAAAACAAACAAACAAAAAGACCAAAAAAAAACCCAGCATGTTTATCTTATGAGTAAACTTGTGTGAATCTATCGAAGGCAATACAATTATAATACTTGTACTAACAAACTACAAGAAATAGAATGATTTTTGACTGAGACTACTGATCTTTTTATGGGGATTGAGAATGGGGCAGAAGGAGGGGCATATGGGAAACCTTCTCGTCTGGTCACAAGGTTCAGGGTAGACCCCTTTCCCTCTGAGCTCCTTCAGAGAATAACATCCACTTTAGTCCCCTCTATTCAGAGTACTCAGGAGTGATGGGTATGGTTGGGGGAGACCCAATTACTCTATCTCATTTACATACTCTCCAAGTCTTAATCAGGAATAATTGTTTTGCTTCCAGGTGTTGCACAAGGTTGAAGTGCATCAGAAACCAAAATTGTTTTTGGTCTCAGGAGGCCATACACAAGGATGAAGTGTACTGGAAAGCAGAGCCTACCAAGTTTCCCACACTGCTGCTCTCCTCAGCCCTCAGCAGTACCTAAGCAAGAGAAGCAGCACCAGCTGTACTGCAGCCCAGGAGCCTCTATTAGCACAGCGCAGGAGTGAGACTCTCTGCAGAGCCACCCAGCGCAGGGGGGTCTGTATCACCACAAAAACAAGGCGAGAGATCTGTGTAACTCTTGAACAGTGTTGAGGTTTTTTTAATCTGTAAGCATAATGATACAGTTTTGTAACACAAATTATAACTACTACCTATCCTTTTGCCTAACTAAAAACACCACATAAGGTATATGCATGTAAAGAGTACATAAATGTGCTTCTAGTCAAATAGACAAGATTTGAGCTCTCCTGTTAAGTTTGAAACTATACCAAGAACTTATTTAACTGAAAAAAAGCCAACAATTACCTGTCTTGCTAGAAGTGAGGGATACATGATGCTTTATAAATACGTATGCTGGGGTCCTCATGTCACAGTTTTTAAATCGTTTTTCTCTTTTTTTACTGCATGGATTTCCAGTCTCGGTGTACAATTTATTTTGTCCTGTTACTGCCCTGTCATTCAGCCTCATAGTCCCTGCACGATTCTTCTGATGGCCCACATCCTTACAGGCCTGTAAAACTCACATAGCCAGCAGAGTTGCTCATCTCACTTTTTGCCGCTGCTTTTTCACAGGATCATGTTTGGGAACATGCTGGACAGTCCAGGACCTCGCACAGGTCTCTTCAGAGCTGCAGTGGAAACTTTCCTCCACTGTGGTAGTTAACTATTAACATTCATGCTCCCTTCCCCCATTTCCTACCTGTTAATTATTTATCAGCCTTTATTATAAAGTCATTATTTTAGCCTTAAGGGTTCTTTATAGGTTTAGAATTTATTTTAAAAGCCTTTAGGGGACTTGGTGAGAAGCTTTTTGAAAATCCCACAGACTGCATTAACTAGATCATCATTGCATACTGATCTCTTTACAGAGTAACATCAACAGACTCAATGGGCTTTAAAAAGCCTCTTCCAGATGAACAAAATTATTTTGAACTCGTTTTTCTAAAACATTTCCCTAATTTATGCGGGGGTAAATTTTCATGGTCATGCAGAAGTCCTCACATCCTCTGCACTCTGTAAAGGTTAGTGGTGTGGCATGCTGGTTTTCTTCATAAACGGCAGCTGTGCTGGGGGAAAGATAATCCCATGTTTAGTAAATGACACGAAAAACAGTGGTGGTTTTTTTTCCTTGCCCAAGCATACCATTCAGTTCGGGTTTCCCTAAGGCCGCACGCCGCTGCTTCCCGGGAGTTCTTACGCCTGACGAGGCCCCGGCGCGGATCACCGGCGCGCTGGGCCGCACCCCCGCTCCCCGCCGGCCCACAGTAGCGGGCGGGAAAGCAACTGCTCCCCCGGTACCGGCCCAGGAAAGTGAGAAGGCGGCCTGCCGCTCCGGCCAGGGCTGACCGGCCAAAGGCGCCCACACCGCTGGGCACAGGCCGCGTCACCGCCGCAGGTGAGGTAGCCAGGGCGGGGCGGGCGCAGGTGCCGAGGGCGGCCCGGCGGGACCGGAGCGCCGGGCACTACCGGGCCGCGCCCCTCACGCACTCTCGAGCGGGACCGTCCCCCTTTCCTCTGCCCGGCGCGGCTGCTCTTCGGACTCCGAGGTAGGTCCCTCTCGTCGGTTAGGTGAGAGGCGGCTGAGGGAGCGCCTGAGGCTGTACCGAGCGCCGGCCATGTCGAGGAGCACCAGCGCTGAGGGCGGGCAGCCCGGTCGGTCTTTGCCGCCCCGCGGGGCCGGCCGCGGCTCCCTTCTGCAGCCGCCCCCGCTGCCCCTGCAGCCTCCCTTCGGTCCCGACGCCCTCCCCCGGGCGGGAAGCCCCGGCCCTGGAGGGCCGGCCGAGCTCAAACCAGTCCGGCGATTCATCCCGGACTCGTGGAAGAACTTCTTCAAGGGGAAGCGCAACCAGGGCTCCAGCTGGGATAGCACGGCCTCCGACATCAGGTACATCTCGGAGGGGGTCGAATGTTCGCCGCCGCCCTCCCCGGCCCCGCCGCGGCCGCAGCACCACCAGTCGATGCCCGGCTCCTACAAGGATCCTTACGGCGGCTCGGGCGGGAGCTACACGCGGAAGGAGGCCGAGGCCATGCTGCCCGAGGAGCCCTTCAGCTCACTGGATCGCCGCGCTGTCACCAGACGGACGTACACTGAGCGGGCGGAGGCCTATCACCAGCGTTACGGCTACATGAAGTCGTGGGCCGGGCTTCTCCGGCTCCTCGGCGCGGCCGAGCTGCTGCTGGGCGCTGCCGTCTTCGCTTGCGTCACTGCCTACGTGCACAAGGACAACGAGTGGTACAACATGTTCGGGTACACGCAGCCCTATGGCTACGGGGCCGGTAGTGCCTATGGAGAGTACTCCTACAATGGGCCCAAAACGCCCTTCGTCCTTGTGGCAGCGGGAACTGCTTGGGTGGTAACTATCGTGATGCTGGCGCTGGGCATGTCCATGTACTACCGAACCATCCTCCTCGATTCCAACTGGTGGCCTTTGACTGAGTTCGGAATTAACGTGGCCTTGTTCCTTTTGTACATGTCGGCTGCCATAGTGTATGTCAATGATACCAACCGAGGTGGGCTCTGCTATTACCCTTTGTTCAAGACGCCAATAAATGCATCTTTTTGCCGAGTGGAGGGAGGTCAGACGGCAGCCATCATCTTCTTGTTTGTCACAGTAATTGTATATCTTATCAGTGCAGTGGTTTCTCTGAAGTTATGGAGGCATGAAGCAGCCAGGAAGCACAGGGAATTGATGGAACAGGAGGTAAGCCAGTAGTTACCATTTTGTATCTACCAGGAACAGGTGTAAGAGCTTTCCTTGCAGTAGGTAGAGTTGTATCAAATGTATTATTGCATCAGGTCTGTAGCCTTTGAAAGTCAGTCTGTGACCAGACAAGAGTATCTGAGATCACCAAATGAAACAAGTTTTTAGGATGTCTGGTTGTGCAGGTTTGGGTTTTTTGTTTTTTGGTGGTGGTGTTTTTTTGTTTGGGTTTTTGTTTTGCTGTTGTTGTTTTGTGGTGTGTTTTGTTTATTTTATTCATGGTGGTCAGAAGGCTGTCTCTGTTCTCCATGTAAGGCTCAGCTATCTTCTTGCCTAGCTGAAGTACTTCCCGTGCTTCCATTCTTCAAACAAAGGAAGAAATAAACAATATGCTTGCCCAGTTGTTTGGCAGGGTTAGGCTTAAAGCTACCCAGCACTTGTTTGAAGGCAACACTAGCAGCACATCAAATGCTAGTGTGAATTACTGTAACAACATGAAATACTGATACTTACTTGTCAAGCAAAACTCAAGCTACTTCTTTATGTCTTTTCAGCTTTCCTTATAATAGTTATTAGAAAATATTAGTAATAACAGAGTTAGATACATTTTATTGTCTCAGTTTTCAGTCAACATTATGCTTTTCCCATCAACTATTCTGCATTGGTGTTGCTTACCCTTACTAGAAGCCTGGTTAATGATAAACTGTAACAGCACTCACCACTAGAGAATTCAGTCATTGGTGTGAAAACACCACAAAAAAAAAATCTTAAAAAATGTAAATGACCTCAATATAGCATAAAAAACCAATTTATTTGAAGGCTACAAATGTGATGAACCATCCTTAAGTTAGGTTTAACTGACTTTAGTAGGAGATAGCTGGAATTGCACAGAAGGGTGTTTCACCATTCTTTCTTGCTACTATCTATATCAATTTTATCCCCAGTTACTTTTCCATCTGAAACGATTCTATGAGTCTAGTATTTCTAGAGGGAATACTTTTATAATGTGGGTTAGGCTTTGGAAGGTGCTGTATAAAAACAGCTGCTGGGTGAGTTGCTTCTCAGTGCACTGCTGTGTTTTCTAGGCATGGAACTGGGCTGCAGAGTGTCATTGAGTTAATACGGGTTGGAATGTGAACTAATAAAGGAGGCTGGGAAGCAGATGGAGTATTTCCTGCCAGCTGTTCCTTACAGCCATGCTCTGAGATTGGGGTGGTTGCTTTCATTCCACAGTTCTTAAGTCTGTATCAATTGATTTTAACATATTCTTTATGATAAATTTATTCATACCTAAATATAAGACTAAAACTACTGTCTAATGTAAGACTATCTATATACAAGACTAAGTGCAGGGTCCTGCACCTGGGTCAGAACAACCCTCAATCAATACAGGCTGGGAGATGAGGGGCTGGAAAGCAGCTCTGCAGAAAAGGACTTGGGGATGTTGCTGGATGAGAAGCTGGACATGAGCCAACAGTGTGCAATTGCAGACAAGAAGGCCAATTGCATCCTGGGCTGCATCAAGGGAAATGTGTCCAGCAGATCGAGAGAGGTGATTCTGCCCCTCCACTCTGGTGAGACCTCACCTGGAGTACTGCATCCAGTTCTGGTGCCCTCAACATAGGAAAGACATGGACCTGATAGAGTGAGCCCAGAGGAGGGCCACTAAGACGATCAGGGGGCTGAAACCTCTCTCCTACGAGGGCAGGCTGAAGGAGCTGGGGTTGTTCAGCCTGGAGAAGGCTCTGGGGCGATCTTATAGCCACCTTCCAGTACCTGAAGGGGGCCTACAGGAAGGCTGGAGAGGGGCT
>JAOEGS010020144.1:0-13165 GCA_025447755.1 Corythornis vintsioides
ACTTACCCCGGGGGCTCACCACCCAACCACCCACCTTCCCCTTTACGCTTCTTAAACCCCCCGAATATCCCCCCCCCCCCCCCCCCCCTCCAAGCTGGTGCTTTCCCCATGGATCTCCCTTGAGAAGTGGTGCCCAGTTGAGGGCACTGTGGTGGGGTGGAGATGCTGCTGGGATGCCCCAGCTGCCAGGCCATGTGCTGCTGGCAATGTGCTGGCCAGCTGATGGAGGCACACTGGCCGTGCAGCCTTTGAACTGGGAGGGAGGTGGGACTGGGATGCAGCTTCAAAGGCTCTGAACCAGTTGCCAAGAAGTTCAAAGTGGCAGCGTGGAGCTGAAGCGATCCAGATTTGGGGTTTATTTCCAGCCTCATGAGAGTCTTGATACCTTATTTTCTGGGCTGTCAGGATGTTGTTATGGGGTTTGGAAGGCTCTCCCAGCCTGGCTGGCTGCCTTGCTTTGAAATGGGTCCTGTGTTTGCTGCTGACCTTCTTTAGCCAGCAAATGTGGGGTGCTGATGGCCAACCCCACGCAGTAGCCCCTGGTCCCCCAGCAAGCCAGGAGGAGGGGTCTGGATGACCTTCTGTGTGAAGTGAAACCGTCTGGGGACAGACAGAGAGACAGGCATCACACACTGGACTGTGTGAGCCCAGTCTGGGTGGTGGGGGCTCTCTGGGGAGGAGGATGAGGAGGGGAGAACAGAGGAGCTGGGCTGTGTGAAAACACCTGGCGTTCCCCAGCCAAGCTGCTCTGTGAGGAGGTTGTCTCTGATTCAACTGCCTGCTGGGACTGGGCAAACTGGGCTTGCTGTCCTGCCTGAGTTCCTGCAGCAGATCTACCATGGAGAGTGATACCTGACCTAGGCTGCCTGCCTGACAGGGTTTTTCTGTTGCAAGGACTTTCCTGTGTGTGCCCTCAGTTACCAGTGTCTCACTAGACTCAGTGATCTCACAGGTCTTTGCCAACCTAAGCAATCCTGTGAGTCTGCATTTGATGGTTTATTCTCTTTGGATCCTCTCCATCTTGAAATGAGCAAATGGTGTGAGCAAAGATGAAGCTGCAGATGCTGTGTGTGACTATCCTGGGTTTCAGATACTTCCAAACCAAGAGCAAAGGACATTTACTGTGTGCACCAGACCCAGTGCAAAGTCCACTGAAGCTGATGAGTTTTTCTGCTCAGTGGACTTTGGATCCTTCCCTTTGGCCTATATGTCTGATAGCTATAGGAAGCAATTTATGCCCTGTGTGTGAGTGGGAACTTGCATTCTCCCATCCACAGCATTTATTTTATTTTAGTAGTTGAGGCTTGGTTATGTTCATGTCTGTTTCTGGGGTAGGTCAGATAAAAGCAGATGCAAAATTGTTATCCATGATTCTGAAGGAGAATCACTTAGAAGATCTTCCACAGCATTTGAAAAGTCCTCTATCTGCCCATGAAATATGATTGTCCTGGGGATGTTTTTGATCTGTTTGGGTGATTTGTGCCAGGGAAGAAGCAAGATCATTATGTTCCTTCCACAGATTGGATGCTCATTGGAAGGATTTAGTTCCCCTGGGACTTCTCTTGATGAAAACTGGCTTGGCAGGGGATGGCACTTTTGAATTGGGCAGCTCCTACAGAGCACAACTTGTGGCTATCATAAAATCTAGGATTTTATTCACTGTTTTTTGCAAGACCTCTATGTACCTTGCTGTTCAGTGTGGTTTTTTTTTTCCTTTTTCCAAGCAACTTGAAAATCAATTTCTTTGCCTGGCTTGTCCTGCAGACATTTGCCACAACCAACAGCTGTGGCTGAAGGGTTTGATTCAGGTGCAGCATCTCAAATAGAATTCAGTTAAGGTTTTGGTTGAAATCATGTGGAAGGCAACAAGTTATCCAAACTTCCTTATCTCTGGTTAACTCACCATCACCTTCTAATCATAGTTTCTCTTTCTTTTAACTGCAGAACTCAATTTACAGCCTAATTACCCTTACCTTGTTTGTTTAATGAAGCTTATATAATGATTCCTGTGATCTTCATGAAACATAGCGCTGGGATTTTATTTTTTCACTTTATAAACTGTGATTTTATATTAATGTTTTATAACCTCAGGTTTCTAATCATAAAGTCATAAGGAGTTTAATTGATTTGAAACTAGCCATGCCCTGAAGTGTGTACATGTCAGATTGACTCAAATTGATCCAATGTGTTTAAATAAAGCTCGTGCCAAAAGCACGTAGCACCTTCTGCTGCCAGATATTTGCCCAAAGCCCTCCAGTAACTTAATTACACTGCCATCTCAGTATAATAAATTATTGACTAAGACATGTTTTTATGTGTGTTTGTTGTAGTTTGGGAAGCCAGAGAAATCCCCCAGTCCCACAAGGCATGTCATGTCAGAGGCAACTGGTAGAAATCCAGTGGGTGCTGTTATCATCAAGAGCTCTCTGTGGCACTTGGCAAGTGTCTGGTCACATCCTTGTGTCTTCTCACAGTTTGGGATTCTTTTGCCATGCCAAGAAGCTACTTTTGTCATTTAAAGAAAGGAATGGGAGTTCAGAGAAGAGAGTGTGGCCACCAGGTTGAGGGTGGTTCTCCTCCCCCTCTATTCTGCCCTGCTGAGGCCACGTCTGGAGTATTGGGTCCAGTTCTGGGCTCCCCAGTTCAAGAGAGGCAGGGAACTACTGGAGAGAGCCAAGCAGAGGCTCTGAAGATGCTCAGGGGACTGGAGTATTTTTGTGCCAAGCAAAGTCTTAGAGCTCTGGGACTGTTCAGATGGAGAAGACTGAGAGGGTATCTTCTCAATGCTTAAGAGAATGGGACCAGACTCTTTACAGTGGTGCCCAGTGACAGGACAAGGTGCAACGGGCATAAAGTGGAACCCAGGAAGTTGTATCTAACCATAAGGAAAAAATTCTTTCCTGTGGGGCTGTCAGAGCCTGTCCCAGGCTGCCCAGAGAGGTTGTGGAGTCTCCTCTGGAGAAATGCCAAACCCACCTGGACACAGCAATACTGGGGCCCCTGCTCTGGATGACCCTGCTGGAGTAGGGGGTTTGGACCAGATGATCTCCAGAGGTCCTTTCCAACCCCTGCCATCCTGAGATGCTGTGATTCTGAGCATAAGGTGTTGCACAGCCAAGGTGAAGCCAACACAGCAATGGCACCTGATTTCAAACAGAGCGGCCAGCCTGGAAATCCTCCACAGCTGATCTTCCTGGTGCAACCTTTGTGCACAGACCTGCAAAAGCTGTTCAGATCCGATGGATCCAAGTGGTATCAGATCACAAACAGTCAGATCTATGGCACACAGAGGCAAACGGGGTCTGCTGAGGCTGCAGTCCCCAAGTAAGCCCTGCCAGCTATAACAGGCACTGCCTCCCACGAGATGCTAAATTCAGTATCTCTGGCTGAGGCGTGCAGCAGCTATTCCTGCTGTTGCAAACATCCACGAGCTACCCAAGATCTCTGCTGGATCAACCCACGTGGGGAAAGCAGAAAGGTAAGGTGCTCAGCAGCTGTGGCAAAAGCTTTTTGGAAATTGAGATGTGATGCGTGCAATTGGCTAAATCACATCTGAACCCACCCAAGCAGTGCTACAGTTGTGTCACCCCGGGGTGTCTCACTAGGCCCCCATCTCTCTCAGAGTCTTTTACATGCCTCAAAAAGTCTGATGGGCTGATTTACTTGATTACAAATTTATGAAGTAAAATGCAGGCAGTTTAGAAAGAACTAGAAAGTTGGGAATAGGTTTTTGTCTCCAGTCAGACCTCAGCGTTACTATTGGATTTTTATCTATTCTGTAGTTGGATTAGATTTTAATGAAATAGTTACATATGTCAGACAGCAGAGACAAAACTGCTGAATAGGCTAAAGCATGGCAAAGTTGATTACAGTGACTAGTACCCTGCTGGCTGAAAGTAATGGAGTTGTTACAGTGAGCAGTTTTTCCTTAGAGACTCATCTGGATCCTTGTTCTCACGGCAGCATCAGCTGGGAGTTTCTGTCCCCCTGGAGCAAAGCAGTTGGAATCTGTGTGTCTGATCCACAGGAGAGAAGCAGTTGGGGTCCATGTGTCTCTCCACCAGAGAGAAGCAGTTGGGATCCATGTGTCTATCCCACTGGAGAGCAGCACTGGCCTCCTTGTGATTGAAAATACCTGTTTTTGGGATAGAAGGAATAAAACCCCCAGGATTTTGCTTTTAAACATTTTGGATTATAATATATTTATGCAAAAACCCCCAATTTAGCTGACCTGTGATATGTGTTAATGCAAGGAGGCATAAATAAATACCCCCCCACCAGGTGACTACTGAGTCCCAGATTCCCTGGCACATCCCTCTCCTCTCAGCCTCTGTTGCACGAGGAGCTGAGCTCCTGATCTCCCCATAGTCACAGGGGTGAGAGGTTGTGCCCGAGCTCTCTTTGTGCCCGAGGTGAAGAGCTTGATCTTGGCTACTCCTGCTGTGGTCAGTGGTGAGGTGAACCCCCTAGAACAGCACCCTTGGAGATGTGGGCCTCTGTGATGTGCCTGAGTCAGCAGAGCAGGGGCAGGCAGCAGTAAAATGCAAAAACGCTGTTATCGCTTAACCTGATTTCCAAGTTTCGGGTTAAATTTGCTGTGTTGCTTCAGGTTTGGTTTTGGAGGCTCTTTTCTATGTAAATGACTCTCATTAACTAAACGACCTCTCTTCCACAGGCAGGATTTGTGAATTTGAAGAAATCAGAAACTGCAGCTGACTGGTGAGCTCAGAAAACTGATGGTCGTTTTCTTTTAGTCAAATTTTTGGTCCCTTGAGAGCCCAGGAATGAGGGAGGGCTCAGCAACTTCAGCTTTCAGCTGCATGAGCATCCCTTCTTCCCTCTGTAAATGGCAGAGCTGAACATTTACCCCTGGACCAAACAAGGCCAAATTAGTGAAGGTAGGTCATTAATTGTGAACTCCAGGGAGACTATAGCAGCCTTCCAGTACTTGAAAGAGGCCTGTAGGAAAGGTGGAGAGGGATTTTTACAAGGACCTGTTGTAACAGGACAAAGGGTGATGGCTTTAAACTAAAAGAGGGGATATTTAGACAAGGTATAAGAAAGAAATTTGTTATGATGAGGGTGGTGAAACACTGGTCAAGGTTTCCCAGAGAGATGGTCGATGCCCCATCCCTGGAAACATTCCAGGTGAGGTTGGACAGGGCTCTGAGCAACCTGCTCTAGTTGCAGATGTCCCTGCTTCCTGCAGGGGGGTTGGACTAGATGACCTTGAAAGGTCCCTTTCAACCCAAACCAGTTTGTGATTCTATCATTTAGAAAGTGCCTTGAGATCCTCAGGTGACAGGAGCCTTGAACCAGAGGACTAATCCCAGTTAGGAAGTACTGCTGGCCTTAGTGGAGCCTTTGTTTCTCTGCAAGAATTCGACCCAGTGCCACGCATCTGGAAAGAAGACACAGATGAATATGTTTGATCTAGATTTTCATGATCTGCTTTTTGTGAACACGTGGAGAGCTGGAGGAAATTACTCTGCTCTGCTGAAGGTGTTCAAGACAATAGTAAGAAAAGATGTGGGACTGCTGTGGATTTAATTTTTTTATCACACTGGATTTTTGTCCTGGCTGGGAATGTTGCTGTCAAAAGCATCTGCTGCTTTTCTAACAGCACATATCCTTGTAAATCCTGGCTTAGAAAAGCCTGGCTTAGATGGTCATCTCTCTACAGGCCAAATGTGCATTGATTCCAGGGGTGAATTCCCCACAGAGCCCTTGTGCTTGTGCTGCCTGTGTTGAGATAGCCCCGTGTTCATTGTGTAAATCACACATCTCTGACCTGACTTGCTAGTAAAATACTGGAGCTCTACAAATAATGTGCATTGCTCTCATGAGAATATTTTTTATCAATTGGCCCATAAAAGTTCACCGAGGAATTATGTGAGCACCAATATATCTCCAACATCCTCCCACTGATGATAGCATCTATTTAGTGTAGACTAAATTGAATTTTAATTTGCTGTCTTTCACACACTCACTTTCCCTTTTCTGGGTGTAGATCTGGGGCTTGCATAAAGCAAGGAATCTTCTGGGACTTCAGTTGGATGCATCACTGCGTTTCAGGACTCTGGTGATGCTGGCTGACAGGGAATATCACTGGCCTTACCCCATGGAGCTCCAGCCAGCTCTGGCTGCAGTCTCTTGGCTACAGCGTGCCTCGTGATCACTGCTGAGGCAATTGGAAGGGACAGATTTCCCTGGGTGGCTGTGGCAGCCCTAAGTCCCCTTAGCACCGTCCACTGCCCACTCTCTGGCCTTGCAGGCGCTGCAGGCAGCAGCTGTCTCTCCCTGTACACACAGCCTGAGATTTGCACCAGCTTCCCCTGCCCGAGGCCACCTCTGTGCTGTCTTCACAGCAGGGCCTAAGTGCCAGTGAAGTGGCCCTGCAAAGCCTGGACTGCTCTGCTGCTGTGCTGTGTAGATTCATAGAATTGTTCTGGTTGGAAAAGACCTTTCAGGCCATCAAGTCCAGCTGTTAACCCAGCACTGCCAGGGCACCACTAACCCATGTCCCTCAGCAGCACATCTACACAGCTTTGAAACCCCTCCAGGGATGGGGACTCCACCACTGCCCTGGGCAGCCCGGGCCAGGCTTTGACAACCCTTGCAGGGAATACATTTATCCTAATATCCAACCTAAATCTCCTCTGGCACAACCTGAGCCCTTTTCCTCTTGTCTTACTGCTTTCTGCTTGGGAGAAAAGCCCAACCCCACCTGGCTCCAACCTTCTGTCAGGGAGTTGTTAACAGCAAGAAGGTCTCCCCTGAGCCTTCTTTGCTCCAGGCTGAACAATCCCAAGTCCCTCAGCTGCTCCTCACCAGACTTGTTCTCTAGACCCTTCCCCAGCTGCATTGCCCTGCTCTGGCCATACTCCAGCCCCTCAGTATCCTGGGTGTGAGGGGCCCAAAACTGAACCCAGGATTCGAGGTGTGGCCTCACCAGTGCTGAGTCCAGGGGGATGATTCTTGCCCTAGTCCTGCTGGCCACGCCAGTGCTGAGAGAAACTTCCATACAGCCTGCAATCCCTACCCTGCCAGCAATGCTGATGTGTTGGGCTGTAGCAAATCCTCTTAGCAATAGCAATAGGGCTGAGCTTTGGCTCACGTGGTTTTCTGCATCCCACAGAGGGTCTGGAGCTGTTGGAGATCTCAGGGGGAGAAATGCATGTTGTGGAGCCAGCCATTTCCATGGGGTTTGTCCAGTGGGTCTGTGGGGCAGCATCATGCCCTGGCCTCCTTGGGATCTAACAGGCTGCCAGGGTTGAAGGCACAAAGGGACAGTGACACCCATGAAACTGGTGTCTGCAGAGAAAGGAGTATTGCCCAGCTGGCACCTGGTCCTTGGCCACCTCTCAGACTCCAGCTTTGGGATCCAGCCTGAAAACCTACCAGATCCAAACCCTGTTTTTCCTGGTGGGTTTAAGCAGCAGACTCCATAGGCTTTCTAGAACTGGGTGTTCATAGTGGGGTGGTAAATTCAGCGCTCCCTTCTTCCCAACTCTGCTGGGTGAGCACCAGGGAGGTTGAAAAAGACCCGGCCACCCTCCCTCACCCCAGTTCTTGCAGCTGAATTGTGTGAGGGCTGGAAGGGGCCGAGCAAGGGTCAGGCATAATGGCAGCGTGAGGACAGGATGATTTATCCTGAGCCCCTGCTGGGCAGGGGGATATCTTTATCTCTGCCAAGCCCCACAGCTGGCTGATAGAGCACAGCTCTTTCTCCCTTGATAAGCACGTGGGCAGCATATATAATTCTTGCAGAGGTTTCTCTCTAACCTAAACAGAGACTGTGCAAACTTTATGTGCTCAGAAGATAAAAGGTAATGAGACTCCATACATTTCCTGGCCGAGCCCCTTCACCAACCCTTCAATTGCTTCCAAAACGCCCTCTTGTAACCTCTCCATTAGAAATAGATTGGAGGTCTTAATTCTCCTCTTATCACAGACAGCGCCCAGGGGAAAGAGTCATGTCCTTCCTTTCCTGCTCTCTGGGAGGGATTTGCTTCCCAGGTAGGTTGTAACCCAGAGCAGGTCCTGTGCTTCAGGCTGCACTGCACGCAGAGGGGGAGGTGGCAGGGACTTGTGACTGTTCATCTATCTGTGCTGATGGAGAAGGATTAAAGAAACAGGAGTGCATTGAAAGCAGACGAGTCTGTTCCTGATGTCAGGCTATTACATTTTATTTATCATTTAAAAATAATCTGTCGGCTGCCCTTTGAAACCTGCTGAAATCCAGTCCTGCTGGTTCTGGCCTTAATTTACAGAAAAGAGCTATTTCTGTTCTTCATGAAACAAAGATGCCATCAGCTTTTGGTTCTGCAGTTCAAAGTTGCCCAAATCTATTTGAAGCTTCCGGATTGTTTCAAACCATAGCTGGCATGACCACTTTTCATTGATCCCTGGCTTTCTGGTCAAGCAGTGAGCAGAAAGATTTTACTTCAGCCTGGTCCAGTGCTGGGATAGAAATCCAGGGTGGGATCTGACCCACCGATCCTGCTTCTAGCACTGAATTCTGTACCTGTTCTCTCTGGTTCCATAGGAAAATAAGCTAAGCTAAGGTAAATAAGCTGCTACCTTCCCTTCGTGCCTTGTAGTCCTTCTGGAGCAGCCTGGGAGCAGTTCTGTGTGTGCCAGGTCCCTGCCCATTCTCCTGCTGCAGATGCTCAGAGTACCCTGCTCCATATTGGGCCCAGCTGGCGATACCTGTTGCTGCTGTAGGCTGGGATGTGTTTGATATAAATCCAGCACATCAACCTGTCAGGGCTCTGGTGAGGCTGATGTGAGGTGTGCACCCCATCTTTCAGCATTTCTAGGGTGAGCAGGTGGGCAGCAGTGAGGTGCACATGGCATTGCTGGGGAAGAACAACCCCAGGGTCCCCTCCAGCCTGCTCTCTGCTGTCAAATGGGCTGGGGAAGTCACTTGGACAGGGAAAAAAATGAGGCCTCTGAAGTTTTGAATGGATTTATCAAGCTGTGCTGTTCAAACAGCCTGGGAGTATCTGCCCAAGGCCAGTCTGACCCTTAGTGGTTTTCACTTACTCTGGAGACTGGCAAAGCAGAGCTGCTCCTCCCAGGGCGTTGCAATGCAGCCAGCCAAGTGCCAGAATATCACCAAATGACTATTGATTTTCTAGCAGGGCGCCCGAGTCGGAGGCAGGAGAGCTGCTCTTTAGCCTGGCTGCATGTTGTGAAGAAGAGAAAATCAACCAAGTGTCATTTAAAGACACCAGTGGGTCTCCTGATCCCGTGCACGCTGTGTACCAAAGAGATCTTTACTGCTCACGGGCAGCAGCAGGCATCCCTGTGGTTTAGTCATTAAATACTTTGGGGTCTGGGCGAGCAAGGGAGGCACAAAGGGCTTATTCTTTTACGGATCTGTGCCCATGTGTGGTGAGGCAAAGGCCGGCGGGAAGCTCCCAGCTGCCCGAGGCAGGCGCGTTGCAGCCCAGGGGCTCACGCAGTGCCCGAGAGATGCCCCCCCTTGCCCGTGCCCGTCGGTCGGTGGTCGCCGCTGCCGCTCGGAGGCTTTGTGCGGCGAGTTGCACTTTTGAAGGCGCAGCCGAGAGTTGCGTGAGCGGAGCCGCCGAACGCCGGCGCCTGTTGCTATAACTACAGCGCTGCTGCCCGCGCTGCCAGGCGCGTCTGGCTGGCGGCTCCCGGCGTGGCACGGCGCAGAGGGGCTGCTTTGGGTCCACGTTCACCATGACACTTAGGGCGGAATGGGTTGTCTCGGAACCGAATCCTGCCGCGGCTGTTCCTGCGTTTCGGTGCCCGCGGGAGAGACTGGGTCTCTCTCTGCTGTTGGGGCTGCCAGGCGGCAGAGAGGGGAGGGTGTCCCACTGCCCTGGCACGGTGCCTCCCCAGGCTGCCGGGCTGGCCTCTGGCAAAGGGCAGGTTCATTCCTCGGGGCATCACTGAGAGGGATGTGTCTGGGCCAGGGCACTGAAGTGATGCTTCTCTGACACCTTGGGTATTATGAGGGAAGAGCTGCCTTGGTTTCTCCTCCATCTCACTCATAAACTCACACCATGGTACAAGTGCAGCTCCTCTCCCTGGCTGTTGGGAAGGCAGAGTAAGAGCAGACTTGGCCTCAGTGGACAGTCCTGTCCCCCCCCACTCCTGCCCCTGAGTCCTGCCTGAACATTCTGGAAACCCCTGTCCATCCCTGCCATGGCTGCTCCAGCTCAGAGACCATGGCAATTGGGTTGGCCTCCCATCCGTGCTGCTGCCTGGGGCAGGAGGTGTTTTTCCCTGGCAGCAATACTCCCAGCAAAGTCTGATCATGCTGCTCTGGCACAGGTCCAAGCTGGCATCTTTTGAGTGGCCTACTCTGATCCTTCAATCCCAGGCATAGTCCAAGGGATGTTTTCCAGCAGAAAAAAAACCCTGTGGCAGAAGGAAGAAGTCAGTTCTGCCTTGGTGAGTACTTCTTCAGGAGCAATGACCAAGAGCTGCCGTTTCTTCCCATTCGTGCTTTAAGCTGCAGCAGTCTGGGGTGGGAAGAGGGAGGCAGCCTGCAAAGTCACTCACAGGGCTGCTGCACCCCAAAGATTATCATTGGGTCTGCTGCCCTCTGCTCCAGAGAGATCCATCAGCTGAGAGGGATCAGAAGGCACAAAAACCTCTGCAGAAGGTGGCCAGGCTGGTTTGGAGCAAGATGTAGCTGCTTTGGAGCAAGATGTAGCTGCTTTGCATCAGCTCCTCCTCTCTGCTACAGTAGGGCCAAGGTGGCCTCTCCTCAGGGCCAGTGGTTTGCAGCTTCTCTGGGTTTGGGTTCAATGAAAACTCCCAATTGTCTTGGCTCTGTAGCTCCAGGAGATGTGCAGCCTCTCACCATGCAGATCTGAAGTGGATAATGACTCCCCTAATTTAGACCCTGCCCAACTCTAAATAATTACAAGCTCTTTTAGCTTTGTTCTTGCAGAACCCTGGAAGTGTTTCCTTTGGAAAAGGCTTTGCTCACGCTGAACTCTGAGCCTCTGAGCTTCTCAGAACCTTTCCAGGAGAGCATCAAATGCAGGCAGCAAGGAAACCAGGCTGCAATATGTGTGGAAAGGCTGCCAGGTCTGGAGTGGGAGTGCTCAGGGCAGGGAAGGTGCTGGTGGCAGCCAGCAACTTGATTTTCCTCCTCTCCCTTACAAGGAGGGAGGGAGGAGGAGGAAAGCACAGCAACGTTGGACAACATCTTTCAACTGCACCTTGAACTGAGTAATAAAACTGTACTGAGGGATTCATTTTCAGTGCCTCAGGGCACTGCTTGAAGAGGAGCTGTAGGACATAAATTCTTCTGTCAGGTCTGGCTTTCCAGCCAGGTGAGGGGGGAGTGTGGGGCAGGCTGCTGCCTCGAGTCACTGCCCTGGTCCTGCTCCCACATCTGCGGGGTGACCTTGGGCACGTGGTGGCTGTATGTTGTGGGAAAGGGCTGTGACCCATCACTGCCAAGTACCAGCTGAGAGATTTTTTTATCCTTTTGCTGTGCTCATGTCGAGCTGCTCTTCTTGTGTGCAAAGGCAAGCACTGCAGACGTATACCCGTGTGCTGTTTGGTGCACTGGAGGGCATTTAGATGCATTTTACAGCTGCAGTGCCCTGGAGATGGCAGCAGGAAAGAATCTCTCTGGGGGATGCTCACCATGGGAAGCAGATCCCAGCTGGAGCTCCCCAGCCCCAGCAACAGAGACATCTCTGTTGACACCTCTCTCTCTCCCCAGTACCCACCCGTGTGTCGGGGCAGCTCATGCCCAGGTCTGTCCCAGTTTAGCAGGCTGGGGAGGTGAGAGCCGGGTACAGAGCTGGCAGTGCCCTCCCCAGGCACTGCAGGGCTGTGACCCAATGCACAGCCTGGTAAGCCAGGGGGCAGTGATGGTGTTAAAATAAGGACAATTTGCATGGTGTGGGCGAGGGTGGTTTATGGTGATGAGCAGCTACCAGAGTTATGAAATGAGTCCAGCGAGGACTGAACATGATGTGCTGCAAGCTGGGGAAAACATGGCAGAGTTATCCAGGGATCAGCAACCCCCTCAAGATTTATTAACGACAAAGGTTCCTTATTTGTGTCTTAATTGTCTCCTAGACACAATGCTGCAGACAGGGAATGAGTTCTTTTCTCTCCTCAGCTCTAAAGCACAGATGATGATCTCTCCTTGGCTTTAGGGAGGGCTCTAGCACTGCCAGAAACTGCTGGGGTGTTTTAAAATGCCAGCGGGCAGGCTGGGAAGATGGAGAAGGACCTGTGTATGTTTTCAGCATCACAACTTAACTTCCCCAGCACCACAGAAGAGCTGGCATCACACAGCACTCTGCAGAGGCAGGGAGGTGTGTGCAAGGGTGGCTGTGACACGGAGATGTGTTTATGAATGTAAAACAGTTATTTAGCAAACCACCAGAACTGGAGGCTAACTGATGTTAAATGGAGCAGCTGTTGGGCTTCATTTTCCTCCAGCAGCTTATCAGAGATCATCTCTTCAATCAAAGGCACTTAAAAAATCTCTGACAATCAATTCATATTCTACTCTGTGCCGGGGAGAGAAGAAATACTAATAAAAGACCTCCCATGATTGCCTCTGTAATTTTCCTTTGTACAAGATAAGTTTGGGTCCCAGTTCTTAAAGTACAACACATAGGACATTAAATTGTTGTTTTATTCAGAAAAATGCAGCCAGCCCCTAAAGAATTCAATTTTGTGATTCATTAAACCTTTATTCCACGTCTCCATATCACGCTCTTGGAATACATAGTCCCAGACAGCGTTGATTGGTAAAAAGATAATCCTATTTTTAGCTTGGAAAAAAACCATCTATACAACAGCAAGGAAAACTTTCACAGCAGAGCAAGGAAAAGATATAAGATCCTGCGGTGTCAGGGTAACAACAAAACACTCATTAAACCTGACGGCTTTATAGAATCTAACGGGAGCCAGGGAAAAGACTGTGCATAAACACATGAATGGCACTTTGCTGTGTTGTTATCTCCTATTATTCACGTCCTTGAAGTAGCTCCTGTGGAAAAAAAAAGGTGGCTGTTGGGATCCCATGGAGATGAGTGAGACTTGTGCTGCTGATGCCGGGGGAGCAGATGATGCTGGGAGGATGGTGTGAACCTCCAATGGGGCTGCAGGAGGAGGGGTGATGGTCTGGGGGTGCAAGGCAGCTCTTCTG
>JAOEGS010020144.1:13265-39900 GCA_025447755.1 Corythornis vintsioides
CATGAATGGCACTTTGCTGTGTTGTTATCTCCTATTATTCACGTCCTTGAAGTAGCTCCTGTGGAAAAAAAAAGGTGCCTGTTGGGATCCCATGGAGATGAGTGAGACTGGGAGGATGGTGTGAACCTCCAATGGGGCTGCAGGAGGAGGGGTGATGGTCTGGGGGTGCAAGGCAGCTCTTCTGCCCAAAGAAACGTCGTGGTTAAGATGTGACACTGCACTACTGTGGCTCGTTTTACCCTCCACACCACAGGTTTGCTGTCTTTCTGCTGCTTGGATCTGAGCTTTTCTCTTGAATGAACCAGGGTCTGTAGTTTTATTGCCTCTTCATCTTGGTTAAGGTCTTGACAAGGAGGCTGGTTTGTAGCTGAGTGCCCCAGGGAGCTGAAAGCAGCCTGCTTAGGATGCTTCAGAAAGCAACTCCCCTCTGCTGCTGAAACAAGCTTGTTAGGAAAATGCAAATTCACCAGAGAGTGGGTATCAGGTGAGAGATATTCTCTCTGCCCAGGTGTTTGTGCTTAGGATACAGGCATTTGGATGCGCTAGCTTGGATTTTGCTCTTCCTCCTAATTGTAAGTAATGGGAAAGCAGATGTTTAGGGCCATGTTCAGAAAGGCACTTAGATATCTAACTACCACTATAGGCTTTGTGAGTCCCAAATGCCCATCTTCAACTCCCTTCCTGCAAAATCTCTACTAGGAGGGTGGGGTTTTTCTGGTTTGAGTTTGGTTTTTTTGTTTTTTTTTTGTTTTTTTTTTTCACGTGATGCTCTTTTATCAATTAGAGATCGAAGGGATGAGCAGGGAGCCATGTGCTGGCAAAACTGCACCTGCAATGCCTCTGCTGCCAGCCTCTACCTTGACCAACCCTGGACCCAGCTCTGAGACATCCCCAGCTCCTTGGGGCAGATTTGAGTGTTTTCTTTATTATATGAGTTGTTGAGCCAGGCAGTGCTGAGCAGACAGGTACCAGCTCCAGGAACCTCCTGCCTGGGAGCTGCCAGGCTTGTTGGCACTTCTTCAGATTAAATGTGAGCAGCTTAAATGAGACCTGCAGCCAGCCCAACAGCTGGGACACCACGGCCACAGCCATCACCTCTGCCTGCTCCCTTCCCAGGTGCTGAGAGAGGCTGGATGGGTAAAAAGGGAATCACTACCACACCCCACTGCTTTACCCTGCGGGAGCACTGAGGTCGGGGGGTGCCAAGGTGCCCAGATCTCCTGCCCTCTCCGAGATAACCCTATAAATCCCCAGGATTCCCTGTGCACCCCTTTCTGCCTCGCTTTCTGCCAGTCCTGCTGGGAACAGAGCTGTTTGTGTCTCCTGATTGATGGTGGGCATAAAACCCTCCTGCTGAGACGAGCGTGGTTTATTGCTCCGTAATTCATCCCCGGGGGGAGGCGGCTGCCCTGCGCCCTGACCGTGCTACTCGGCGGTGCTGATATACGGCTCCAAGGCCACCGTGTGCCCTGCGCTCCCCACATGTGCCCCACGGTGGGATGGGGCTGGTAGTCAGGGGGAGAAACTTCCAGGGCTGCAAAAGGGGTGGGACGGGGCTGGTAGCCGGGGGGAGAAACCTCCAGGGCTGCAGAAGGGGTTTGGTTCAGGCTGCTGTCTGGAGCCTCACTATGCACTGTGCCAGGATGTGTGTATATATATATATATATTTAAATATATATGCATCTGGAGACCCTCTCTCCAGCATACCACTCAAGGTGGGAGAGGATTGTCCAATATCTCTCAATTAGCTGAAAAATTACCCTCTGGGCCATGCGAGGAGCAGCACCCTGGGGGCATCCACAGTTGCCTCGGGGCAACAGGTATGGGAGCCAGGCAGGCTGCGGCGAGCAGCGCATCACCCGCCTCACTCCTGACCTTTAGCTGCCTGAGGAAGGAGAGCGATAACTCACCGGCAGCGTTGCCACCACCGACTTAATTGGTCTCATCTCACGAGCGAAGATAAAGGTCGCTTCATAGCTGAGTTCAGCCAATATGTTCTCCATATGGCCAAGAAATGTTGCCTTTGTGTTCACCATGTGCTGAAGCAGGGCTTGGTTTGGGTTGGGGTTTTTTTGCCTCCCCCCCCCTCCCCTTCCACGGGGTTTTAAACTTCAATGTAGCTAAGCACCAGTCATTAAAAAAATCGCTCCAGCTATGAGAAGAAGTTATGGTATTTATAGGCAGTTAAAAGAAATCGCTGCTTCCCGTTTAATGCTCCAGTTCAGCAAATCACTTAAGCGCAGGGTTAAATTGAAGCGTGTGATGGATCCTCCCCACCTTCAGCAAAGCCTCCCAGCATGTGGACACCTTCCCTCGCTCTCCCGGGGACTTCAGCCGGCTCTTCAGAAGGGAATTGCAGTATTTATGGGCTCTGCTCCGGGCTGGGCTGAATTGAGGCCGTTTTATTAGCAGAAAACGTAGAGATGTTAGATCAAAGCAAATGTTATTTATAAAGAGCCACATTCCTTTTCTCGACGACAAGACAATTGTGGGAAGTGATCAAAGAAGGGGTGGAAGTTAAGGCGAAGGCGTCACTTGCTCGGCACATGGCAGAGGACTGTCCTCACCCGCTCCAGCTTATCTGCTGGCTGCTGCTCACAAGCTAATATTGACATGGGCTGCCAGACACCCTGCTTGAGGGCACTGCTTGTTTAAGTAGTGGTATTTAACATAACAAACACAGTAATCAGTGTATCGACACTCATGGCTGGAAGATCTTGCATATCTGAGGAGGGTTTCAGACCCCTGGAGCTGGCTGGTGGATGGGACAAGGGGAGTGTCCTCTCATCCTTTGCTAACCCTGCTCTTGCGGACCAAAGAGGGATGGGGGATGGAGGTGGTCAGCAAATCTCCATCCTCCACCACGCTTCTTCTCTGGACGAGCAGCCACGCAGGTACTGAGGAGGGGACAGGGTTTGAGAGCTGGTGGCTGAGCACCCTGCCTGTGTGAGGCTGGCCAAGCTGGCCCCAGCAGGAGAAGACTGGGGGGGGGGGGGGGGGGTGGGTGTGTCTCACGACGTTCATGCCCAGAGCAAGCAGCTGTGGGCCACCTCCCAGATTCAGAGCTGAAGCCTGGATGAAAAATTTGAAGTCTGCCAAAAGCCAGAGTGAAGAGGCAAGGGATAGAGACAAGGAGAGGTGTGCAGATGGCACGGGGAGGTGGTCCCTGGAGCACAACCTGTCAGGGACATTGCCTGGGGACCCCCCACTGCATGGGACAAGCCCCCAGGCCCAGGGAAGGGGCTCATTTAGGCTCAGTGCTCTGTAAATGCAGGCAGGAAAGGGTGGAGACGGCAGGGAGAGAATCCAGTGTCCCTGCACTGAGGAGCTCCCTTTCAACAGCTCTGCCCATACATCTAGGGATGGCAAAGCATCACTCTGAAGGCTAAGTGTTGCAAGCCCACCCTGACCTGGGCAATCCTTTGCAGCAAGGTCGACAAGAAAAGGAGTGTTTTACTGCAGTATAACAGTGTAAATGCCTGAATAATCTCAGCTGATGTCTTTTCACTCCACTCTCAGGACTGAGGTGTGGAAGATCAAGTTCCTCTCCCTCCTTCCTGAAAATACAGTTTTTACAAAGAAATCCTGTTGTTCTCCAAAGTAAACCTGTTCACTAAAGCAATGGTGTCCACGGGAACTCGGCACTAATGACCAGAAGCCGTGTCCAGCCTGGGGAGGTGAGAGCCTGGCAGCTGCCCAGCACATGCCACCTTCCTGAACCCATCAGCACCAGCCTGGGGTTCACTGGGGTTGAGGTGAAATTCGATTGCTTCCTCTGCAGATGGTAGCAGGGCTGTGACCCAAAGGCTCAGGAACATCTCCAGTTCCTGAATTTGCTTCCCTTTGAATGCTCGATGCCAAAAAAAAAAAAAAAAAAAAGAAAAAAAAAGAAAAAGAAGGAAACTCAAAGAAGTAGCAGGATCCCAAGATGTTCTAATTTCACTACGCTGGTGCCACCCGAGAGCTCCTCATGTTGGAGGTGGGGAGGGCAGCCCTGCCCCAAAACGGGTGGGTGGTTGGGCAGACCCACTTTGAGCTGCCTGGGAGGGGATGTCTCCATCCAGGGCCACTCCTCCTTCAGACATCTGTTAAGGCTTTGAGCCCTTGAAATCCATTATTAAGGACTCTCTTTGACTTCAGAGGGAGCAGGATTTCATCTCTAGGCTGGGTTTTGAGCAGGGAAGGGATTTCAGCTTGGGGAAGCTGGGCTGGATTAGTCTTTTGTGTACAGGCTTCAAACATCTTTCACATTCACTTTAGCTTTACCTGTGTTGAACCAGGAAATAAATAATGTATATGGGAAATAGGGTAATGCATTGTGGCACCAAAACCCTGGAGATGGCTGAATAATAAATAAAAGCCTCTTTCCTTTTATCAGTGGCTTATGTCCTGACTGGCTGAGTCTCATGCTGGGCAGCCAGAACAGTGTAAGGGTGAAGGGAGAGGAGAGGGGAAGGCAGCAGGAGCACAGCAGCTCTGTGGGAAAGCCCACGGGGACCTCCCAAGAACAGCAGTGAGCTGCCAGCTGGCCCAGATCCAGCCCTTGGGAGCCACAGTTAGCAGCCATCCCCTCTCCCCAAAACCCTCCTGCCCAGCACCATCCTGGGGTGTGCTCAGAGAGAACAGGGCCTTACCTGCCTGGTGGTTTTATATAAGGGTTGCTTGCTTTTTCCAGGCTCAGTGCACATGCTGTTCTAGCAGGGATGGGGGTTTAGCCAACAAAGCAGTGTCCTCCTTGCAGGGGGCCATGACCTGTTCACACAGGCGAGTGTTGAGACAGAATTTGGGGAGCTTTGCTCATTAACAGGCTGGAGGGTTCCCCATGAGCCATGCCAGGGGAATGTTAGCACCTCTAAAATTTAGAGGGTATTCGATTCAGAGTGATTGTTTTAGAGAAAAGTGTTAAATCCCAACCTCCAGCGGGCATGGAGTCACGAATTGGAGGAAACACTGGGAGGGGCTGTGGGGAGGGTGGAGGGGGATTCTGAGCTGCACTCCAGGAAAACGGGTGTGTAAATACCCATTTTCACGGGAAAGCAGCACCCAGCCTGCAGTCTTGAGCCCGGGAACTGTACGTGCAGCCCAGCAGCTGCTCAGCCCCTTCAACCAGAGGATGCTTTGGAGCTGAAATGAACCGTTGGCAGCTGCAGGAACAAATTGCTTCTCTCCTGGGCATCAGTCTCCACACCTTCTCACTCCATTGTTCATATTTAGGCTGTGGCAAAGAGATGTGTTTTCTATTTAACATTTGTCTCCTCTGAGGAATGGTCCCGGAGGGGGTTGCTGGGTCTCTTGCTACTGGAGGGTTGGGCCTCATACGTCTCAGAGATGGAGCAAATGGGGATTCACTCCACAGCTCTCCTCGGAGAAAAAGGCACAGGGGGATGCCAAACCACAAGAAACGAGTGGAGGAGTTTGTGAGACCTGCTGAAGCCCAGCTCCTTTCTGAGAGTCTCCACGACCGCGGGAGTTAATCGATGCAGTTTGTTTGCCTCTGGGGCAGAGGGTATCGATCCCCTTCGTCTCCCTCCCTCCTCGTGTGATGCCAGGTGTCTGAAACGCGTCCAAGTTGTGCCGGTGCCAGGCCGAGTGGCAGCTGAATTATCACCTGGGTCACCCGGTTGCTGTTGGAAATGCACAATAAGCTCCCAGCTAAGAGAAAAAGGAAAAAAAAAGTCAAACAAAACCCCCCAGCAGCTGCTCAGCAGCCCGGCAAAAAGCGTGGCAGGAACAATGCCCTGCCCCGTGTGCTGCCGACTGCTCGGGGGGGTGTTCCCATTCATTTGGGGCAGGGACCCTCCCCCCCGAGGGCTGTTTGCAGGGGCCAGCCCCGGCTGGGTGCTGTACCCCCCTCTGGGGTGGCTTTCCCGGCTTGGTGGCTGCGGCACAGCTCTCCTGCAGGCATCTTCCCTCTCGCCCAGTGCAATTCCCATTCCAGCCTGGCTCTGCAACAGGTACCAGCTCGAATGAGGACAACTCGAGGGGTGGTTTAAGAGCTGCCTGAGCCTTCGAACCCGACCGGCTCCCGGCGTAACAGCTTCCCCAGCAGGGCTGTGCAGGGCTCGGGTTTGCCACTGGCGGGAGAAGGGCTCTGCGACCCACTTTGGACACAGGTATTGTCACCGATGGACTTCCACCTGTCCAGCCGGAGAGCGGAGCAGGATGAGGCCGTTAGTGCGGCTCTGTTTGTGTGGGTGCTGGTCCTGTGACTGAAGTCTGTGTGGCCAGCCCCGTCTATATGTGCATACATACACTGTGCATGTGCCTGCTGGGGGCAGGGAGCTGCAGCAGCCTCTCCTCTCTCAGGCTGTCAGACCCAGCACGGTGTATTGTCCTCTAACAGGCAGGACCATGCCACGTGCTTAAATATATCTAGTGGGTGCTGGAAAGAGTGGCAGTGTTTGAATAATTTGGATTCTAAATGAATAGTTATTAGCTGCTTCATTTCTTTTTTCCACTGTGGTCACTGAGGCTGTGCATGGACCAGGTTTTTTGGGGCAATATGGAGAAGCAAGAGAGGATTCTGTACATGACAGTGACCATCACACGACTGCCAGAGCTGGAGGCTGTGCACAAGTTGATTATCATTAATTTCCTATATTGGCTAATGAGAACTGACGATGCTGGTGCCCTTTCAATGCTACCAGCACTGGTAGGAGCCAGGTCTGAGTGACTAGAAGGGCTCAGCCCACATAAGTACATCTGGATGTTTCCCTCCAGTTTGAGCACAGGGATGGTTTGGCAGCATCCCAAAGCACCCAGCCTTTGGACGTTGTGCACCTCCCCAGACTGGCTGAGGCACTAGAGAAGTGCTCAGAAACCTGTCCCTTGAACAGACCAGATCCAGTGGGAGTTGCTCATACGCCTCCAGGAGCACAAATGAGCACTGAAGTATCAAAGCGTGTTATTCTAGCACAGCCAAAACCATCAGGAGTGCCCCTGCTGAGGCTGGAGAGGCTGTTTTAATGCCTCTTTTGACAGAGTAGAAGCACTCATAAAAAGCAAGGAACACTGATCACACACCTGAAGCACATGCCTCTGCATGGCTGATGGGAGCCAGCTGCATATGGTTGTACTGGTGCCCTTGCTTGGGAAGTAGAGAGGAGTTTCCTCTGCTGCAGGGAGTGCTGTGTAAACTGTAAGTGTGTTTGGGCTGGGGGTGCTGGGCTCTGTCTCTTGGACTGAATGGTGTGATGGGTTATTACAGAATCACAGCTTAGTGGGTGTTGGAAGGGACCTGTGGAGATCATTTCATCCAGCCCTCCTGCTCCAGCAGGGTCACATTGTGGGTTTTCAGAGAAGGAGATTCCACATCCTGTCTGAGCAGCTTGTTCCACGGCTCTGGCATCCTCTCAGGACTTTTTTTCTCTTGTTCTAGTTTGTTGTCTCTGGCTCCATCCTCTTGACCCCCACCCTTTAGATATTGATGAGCATTGAGAAGATACCTTCTCAGTCTTCTCCATGCTAATCAGCCCCAGGGCTTTTAGGCTTTCCTCATCACAGATGGAGATGCCACAGCCCCTCTGGGCAGCCTGTTCCAGGGCTCTGGCACCCTCACAACAAAGAAGTTTTTCCTCATGTTCAGATGGAACCTCCTGGGTTCCAGTTTGTGGCCATTTCACCTTGTTCTGTCATTGGCCCCATCCTCCTGATCTCCCACCCTTTAGATATTGATAAGCATTTAGAAGATCCCCTTTCATTTGTCTCTTGCCCAGGCTAAAGCTTTTCCTCATCACAGAGATGCTCCAATCCCCTCAGCATCTTCATAGCCTCTGCTGGTCTCTCTCCAGTAGTTCCCTGTCTCTCTTGAACTGGGGAGCTCAGAACTGGATACAGTACTTCCAAGGTGGCCTCACTAGGGCAGAGTAGATGGGGAGTAGAGACTCCCTTGACCTCCTGGCCACACTCTTCTTAATGCATCCCAAGATACCATTGGCCTTCTTGGCCCCAAGAGCACACTGCTGGCCTGATAGAGTGAGTCAGTGCTGGAATAAATGGCCAAAGGAAGCTGGTTCTTGAGTCCCGGTGGGCAGCAAGCAGCTCTCCACGGGCATTACCCCAGGCTGATTCCATCAGTCTGGGCAGCAAGGGAATTCCCAACCAAGAATTCATTTTCTCTGCAGCAGCTGGGCTGCTTGGGCACGTGGCTGTGCCCAACACTCCTGTGCCCTGATCGCTCCTTTTCATTTTCCTGCGGGAAACAGCAGCAGCAGCAGCAGCTTCCCTCCTCCTGTGCTGTGTGTCACCAGGGAGCTCGCAGTCTCCCTGCATAGCTGTGAATCTCTCTTAGCAGTGCCAGGCATCTCACCCCCCCCAGCATGGCCCTCGGGTACCACTGCCATGGCCCTCGGGAGACGTGTGGCTCTTGGGAGCTGATGTAGCAGCATCAGCCTGACCCACACTGCCGGCTGCATCCCCTCCCAGGGTGCCTTTTGCTGTCAGAGAGCCTGGGGGGCACACGAGGGACACAGGACCAGCAGCACCCACTGCTGGGTGGGCACCACACCAGTGCTGGGCACCACGTTTGTCTGCTCGCTGCTCTGCCGGGCGTCAGCTTGGGATGTGATTTCAAATCCCGTGCGCACGTTATTGCCGCTCACCAAAAGGTATTTTGACAGGGCTCTGTGATACGCTAATTAGAAACAGTCACTTAAAATCCACATCTGAAATGCATTGTGGAATTGAGGTTCAAAGAGTGCACGTTTGCTACAGACACTAGATTCCTAAAGAACAATTTCCCACACCTAAATAATGATGTTTTCCATCATGTTACATCCATTAGCTATAGCTTGGCAGTTGCATCCATCATAATATGCTATTTCGGGGAAATAAATGAGTGTATTTTTCTCTGCGAGAACCAAGGCAAAAATATCTTGCTGCTGAAATATTGAGCAGGTTTATACAGCTAGACCAAGCACAGATTATCCCTCTGATACATTGATTCAGCCACTAACATCCAGCATAAACTAGTCTGCTTGCTCATAACCCTGCACCTTCAGAACTAAGGTTTTCATAGTTACTAAGTTAGCTTTTAAACGATTCAATTAGCCCACCAGCAACATTATTAATAATATCATGACTCCACCAGCACCAGCCTGCCTGTATTGATAGCTGTTCCCAATAGCTGAGGCACTTTTTAGTCTCCCTATCTTGGGAGGGTGCCCATTTTCCCTTTGCTTTTAAAAAACATTTTAACTGAATTTCCTAAGTCCTTCCCCACCATACCTACATGCCAGCAGGTCCCTGATTTTATGTTTCCAGAGCAGGGGTCCGAGTAGTGCTTTGCAGAAAGAAGAGTGACCCAGCTCCAGACACATATGCCTTCCCTGGTCTCTGTGTGCTGTTGATGGGAAGAGCCCTGACATTCCTGTCGTATTCCATCAGCATCAGCTTTGCTTTGCATCGGGGTGGGATGTGCTGCTCTGGTGGGATGAGCCAAGGAGGAGGAGAGGAGGAACGTTTTGCTGTGCCCTGAGCAGCACCCCTCACGTGTGCTCCCCAGGTGTCCCTGAGTGCCTGTCCTCTCTCATTTTTCCATCTGTAAACTGGAAATGAATGCAGTTCATTGTCCATCTTGTGAAGATTAATAAGGAGCTTGCAGAGCTTGCAGGACACCAGGTAAAACCTGCATCTTGCCAAGCTGAGGGGCCTCACCCAGTGCCTCTGAGGTTGGTGGGATTTGAAGCGGATTTACCACCCCTGGAAGTAGGAGATGGCCCATCTGGGGTTGATTTAAAACTGGCCCAGGCTGCAGTTTAACTGAGGCTGCTGATGTGAAACTGCTCCTTGCCTGGGAGGAGGAAGAGAGAGGGAAGAGAGGCTGTCAGATGCTCCCCACTAGCACTGCTCAGCCTCTTTCAGCCCCTTGGCCCTCCAAGGAATGGTGCATTATCTGCTGGGGGTTAAGTGGACAATACTGCATAAGAATGAGTAATCAAAAATACCACTTCTTTAGTGCTCTCACCACAGTGTTTATCATCTGGGAATCCTTTCCCTGATCAACAGCAGGGAAAACATGCATTGGGAACTGTAGTGGGGTTTGTTCTGCTTTGCTCTAGGGCTGACACCCAGGTGATGTTGTATGGAATGGGTGTACTGGCAGGGGGCAGAGAGACCCAGGCTGATTGAAAAACATCATGTTAACAGCAGAGGGGTTGGAAAATGTGCCTGTTAAAGATTTTCAGTGATATAATCATAGGATATTTTAAAAGCTTGAGTCTCAACGAGCCTAATCAAAGGAAAGCTCCTGAACCTCAGCTACAAAGTGAGACCTCATGCTGCAACAACATGAGCACTAACCTCAGAGGCTTTAATAGACTACAAGAGCAAAATTAATGCTCCTGGGACAGCAACAGCAGCCACTGCACAGGCCGAGTGAGCAGAGAGAAGCAGGCTCTGGAATCAGCACCTTCCTTTGCTGATAGAGGAGCTGGGAAACACCAACGGGACCTTCTGCTTCCACCAGTGCTGCTCCCGTTGATTTCTAGAGCAATCAAATTGGCATTTAGCCAACCACTGCAAAGTTGCATAAAGCTTATTTGATGGATTGCACCTATCAAAACTTTTAGCGAGAGGAACAGGTACAATTAGCAGGCTACCTACAGGATCTTCTCTGCAATTTTTTCCTTGACATCATCAGTAATTACCCGCGCTAAACATGCTGCTGCTGCTGCTGCTGCTGCGCGTGGGCTTGTCAATCAAGAGGCTGCTCAGACCCAGAACATCATAAATTCACTCTCATCAACTTTCCTGCCAGACGGAGGGTGAAGTGCTGTCAGAAGGGTGCGTGGCATCTGCAGGGCTCCACACCCCTCCCCGTGACCTTGCGGCTGAGGCCGGGGAAGGAAATTACCACGGAGCTGTGCCACACGTGCTGCCTGAAAATGCCAGTACTTCCAGCTCTCCAGAAGAGCCATCCCACAATTACCTTATGTGAGCCTGGCAGTTCCCTCCGCTGGAGAGATACAAGGTTATTAAGCAAATATGATTAATGAATAAAAGAACCTCTGGCATGCTGGAACGAGGCTCCGAGGCCTGCCGGGCTCTGGGAGGATTGGTCGGCTGGTGCTTTGGGAACTGCGTCAGGTTTCTGTGGTAATATGATTAACACGCTGTGTAATGGGCTAAATCCATCCCAAGCGTCCCTCTGGTTAAGCCTCTGCGTGGACACCTGGGATGAATTTGGCCCTTTTACAGTGGCTGAGCTAGACAAAGCCCTGCTGCTAAGCTGGAAGAAAGGAAGGTACCCAGTCACTGCTACAGCCAGGGAGGAGGTGGCAGTAAGCGTGGAGAGAGCTGGATCTGGGAGGGATCCAGAGAAACCCCTGCCCTCGCCACCCTCCTGGAGCTCGGGGAGGGCTGTGGGGTGGGAGCAGATGTGTGCAGAGCCCGTGTGCCTGCCATGCCCTGGCTGCCACACCATGGCACCTCCCAGCCAAAGCCCTGGGACTTGGCCACACGCTCGTCTGCCTCATGGCACGTCTGTGCCCCGCTCCGGAGCACGCGGAGCTGCCAGACCTCACCGGCTGGAGGAGCAGGAAGGATGGGGAGAGCTGCCTTCCTTATCTGCAGGGCCAGATTGAGAGCAGCTGTGGGCAGATAAAGAGCGATGGGGATGGGCTGGAGGAAGGCGTTTGCTTCCCCTGCAGAGCCAACTCTTGCTCTCCCTTTTCCCAGCGTGTTCTGGCAGCAGCCAGGCTGCCTTCTGGGAAGGGAATCTTCTCTGCCGCAGGGGTAAAAGCAAGAGGAGGGATGATGTAAGAGCAGGACACTTGAGTGACTGAGTTCAGTTTATTTGCAGACTTCTGCTTTATCTCACCCTGTCAGGGCTGCTGCTGCTTCCTACCTCCCCCTGCCCAGAAGGAGCATCATGGCATTGGCATGCGTGGCAGCATGGCCAGGGGCAACCCAGCACAAGCTGGGCCAGGCTCAGACGTGGGTTTTGCTCTGGTATTGCAATGCTCTTCCATAGGTAGGCTCCATCCTGCTGTAGCATCCTGCACAGTGTTGATTGAAAGAGGGTTTTCTCAACCATTCCAATATACCTTCCATTTTGGGTCAATTCTGTGGTTTTACACTGTTTTAATAATTTCCAGTGAGTATCTTTGTTTTCCAGCCTTGGAGAGTTTCATATGCATGTTCCCTGTGGTCCCTGACAGTTTGCTTTAGTCTCCTAATCACTGAGCGATCGCAAGGAATCGAGTCATTTAGGGGAACTACCTAGGAAGGGATTAATCACAACCAGACCTCGTTAAGATCACATTGCCACACCAATTCCCCACACTTACAGAACCTGACCACAGTGTGAAAATGGATATTTATGCCGAGGAGTGTCGATGTTCTGCCTGTGCACCACTCCCTGATTTACTGTCCTCTGGGGTTTGACCTCTAGGGCTGCAGGGAGATGTGCTGCTTGATTTCCAAGCCCCCCAAATGAAGTAACTGCCCACCCAGGCCCTTCAGCACCAAATGTGTTTAGCACATGAACGGCACTAGATTCTGTGGATGATCAGCCTCCAGCTTTAAGTGGCCTGATATCTTGCAGTCTGATTCCTGCAAACTTGTCAAACTGGATAAAAACAGTAGCAGAACAGCCAGATTTCAACAGAGATAGAAAGTCTGCTGCTGGGCATGATTTAAATTCATTCCTCTTGGCCTGTGTTCTCCCTCCATCCTGCTGGGTAATAGGGGACAGCCTCAGCTCACTGGTGACAGATTTCCAAGGAGGCCAAGACCACTGGGGGAAGTTTATTCCACAGGTGAGGTGATGCTCCAGGGTTGGCTGGGAGTGGTTCTCCTCCTCCCCAGGCAGAGTGTCCTGTGGCTGCTTGAAGAGAGTTCCCTCCCCGAGGCCTGGGATGGGTTTCAGAGTTTGTTGAAAAATGATAAAAATCTCTCTTAGTTACCGGTTTTATGACTCAACAAAATAGAAGTTTTTGTGATATTTTCTGCAGTGGAAAAACTCCGTGAAGAAGTGCCTGTTGGCTTTGAAAGTCACTTGCTCCAATACTCTTAACAGATGGATGGCTGCGATGTGACTGGTCTGTGCCTGCAACCCTTTAGCTCCCGTGGAGACATACCTGTTTTGTTAGGAAAGAGCAAATTCTGCCTGAGATCACAGCTGTGGCCTCTGGGGCATGAAGGGCACAGGCAGGAGAGCAGGAGCTTGATGCCCCACACCTAGAAGGGCACAGCCTGCCCACCCCCTCCCAGTACCCGAGGCACCGGAGTGACATTTATACTCTGCAGCTCTTCCATGGGATGCTGCTGTGGCCTGGGTGGAGCATCTGGCTGAAAAGGATGCCAAGACATACTCAGCAGAGCAGGACAAATGGGTACTAAGAATTTTAATGATTCTGGTTTGACCAATAATGGATCTGGTAATGTAGTCTCTGCAACTAGGAAAGGCAAGTTTATTTCTGTACCTCTCAAGAGACAGGCTGGAGCTGTTCTAACGTTGTCAAGCTATTCTTATATACAGGTATTAAGGCTGAATGAAGAAGTTGAGTGTTATGAGGGTGTACAAAAGAGAAACCTTGGAGGAGAAGTTAGGGGAAGTGATGGTGAGGTGTTTGCAGTGGGAAGGGGCTGCTTTAGCTGTGGGACCAACCAAAGATAGAGAAGATAAACTGCAAGTTACATTTGAACTCTTGACAGGGTGTATAGAACATTTTCTTCTGCCATACAGCTGATCTGTGAGGGTTCCCACAGGGAGGTGAGCCAGGAGAGCTGGCCCCACACATCTTACTCATCAGAGCTCTAAACACAGTTGTGCTTTGTAGCATAAGTACAGGTGAACTCAGGGAAGAACCCACCTGGGATTGCACTTCTTATGGGCCTCTGCAAAACTTACGTTGTGGTCTGCAAAGCCCATGTGTTAGGTGTGAGTGCAAAGTCTGTAAGCTCCAAATTCAACCATCCAGCTGGAGGAGGGAAGCTTGGTGAGAAGATGGAGGTGGCTTGTGGAGAGGATGTTGCCAAACCCAGTGTGGGTGGAGTCTTGGATCCACTGAAAGCTTAGAAGCATTAAACACAGCGGGGTACTTTTGGATCTTTTTCTGGATCTTTTTCCAGCAATCTGAGCATCCACCACAGGGAGCAGAGCCAGGGCTGTGACACACGAGAGCAAAACTCTAGGCAGAAAGGACAAGTGGAATGTGAAAAAACACCAGAAATTCCCAAAGTGGGTCAAATTCCTCGATGCATCTAACAATAGATGTAGGATGGCAAGGTCAGGGTCGATCAAGCCGTGTACCCTCCTGTGCCTCCCAAAATGTGCAGCCTGCCTCCATCGTGGTGAAATTCAAAGCAGGTGGCTGGAATCGTGGAAGCAAGTGGCTCTGGCTGTGCCTCCTCCACCCAAGCTTGCCTGGCATAATATTAGCTTCACGCCTGAGTGAGGAGAACACAGCTTATTAAACTTGCAAACCTGCCTTGCTCTAGCCCTTGGGTATTGAGGACTGCTGGGTCTCTGGGGCAGGATGCTCTAATGCTACTTTTACGCCACATCTACCACAACGAGGGCTCCTTAATTGGCTTGTGGTTCCCACCAGCACTGCAAGCAAAGAACGGGCCATGGAGAGAAATCTGCCAGCATCACAGCTACCCTTTAGTGCTGGTGCAATGTCAGTTCACACGTCGTCTCTCTCCCCAGAGACAAACCAGCTGAGTGGCCAAAAAGGTCTGCAGGGAGGAGGAGCAGCAAAATCCAAGCAGAAGAAGCTGGGGGACACAAACAGTCCTTATCTGCAGGGCATCCCCCTGCCCTGCCTGGTTTCTACCCAGAGTTTTCAGTAACACGGAGGGAACTTGCAGTGAAATGTTCTTTTTTTTTTTCCAGTTTTAAAAAACCAGCTCCCCCCTTCCCTGCTTTAATCACTTTAAAACAACCCCAGAGGAGTGACACCAGGGTAAATAAATGTGGGAACCAGGGGAGTTCTTGAACTGTTAAAGAAATCAATATAAATCACAGCGTAACCTTGCCCTGATATCTTCCTTATCACCTCGGAGGCTCTACCTGCCTTTGTCTAACAACAATCTCAGTTAATTAGATAATTAATCTAATTATCTAATTAGGTGGAATTGCTAATAGCTATTCCACCTAATTAGGCCAGTGGCTGCATCTCAGCAGCAGCAGTTCTCTCTTTCTGGCTAACCCTCCACCTTCTGCCATGCCTGAAACCAGGCTCTGACACAATTCCTGGCTCTTTGTTTGCTTTAACCAAAACCACCTGGAAACACTCAGGCTTTCCTTGAATAAAAGCAAGGTGGCCAGTTGGAAAGTAGCAAAGGAAGTCCTCAGCAGGTTATTTTTTTAGCCATGAATGCAGAAAGTTCTTAAACTTTTTTAAAATTTTTTTTACTTCATTCTTCTGGTTAAGATTAATTTTAGCTCTGATCACAGCAACCTGTTATGAATTGATCCTGGGGGGAAATATTGCTCCAAGGCTGGGAAAACAATGTAAGTAGCACTTTTTTCCCCTCTTTATTTGGACAGTTTTGGCTAACTCATGACTGCAGTCCCAAGCACAGTCTCCTCCCCTGAAGAAAGGCAGGTTATTCCCTTGCTCCAGCTTTCCCAATCCATCCTATGTGCAATGGTGTGATGGAGCCAGCCAGACTTAAAACCAACCTGAGGCTGTTGGTGCTCCTGGCAGCAGAGTCCCAGTCCCTGGCAGCACCATGACACTAGTTCTGGGGTGGTGATGACAGCACCACTGTCCCCCAGGAGCTGTGGATGCCTTTGGGGCTGCAAAGCTCCCATACAGCACTCACAGGGGGGGTTTTCCCTCCCCCCTTAATTAGATTTAAGGGCATTGTTGTACATTCCAAAACAAATTGACAGCTGTCTGTAAAACAGGCAGCCAGACTTGACCCTGGGAAAAGATTGATGTGCTCATGCTTTGCATCCAGAGCTCTGCTTTCTCAGGATCCCACCTCCTGCACCAGCCTAAGCACAAGAAAAGCCATTCAACATCTGAACAGCCAAGAATTTAGACTCTTTCAGCCCTAGGAATGTTTGATGGCTCACACCATCACTGTCCATTGCTGGAGAACCTCACTGGAGCCATGGCAGGCACCACTTGATGTAGTGCTTGGAGAAGGAGTCATTGGGCTCAGAAATCAGTGCTGTGTGTCACAGAGTCACAGGAATCCTGTCTGGAGTCTGGATGAGATAAAATGGCCAGGTAGGTTCTGCAAGAGTATTTTTGCAGTAGACCACTTCTCTCTCACCTGGAAATGTTTCTTTTCCTTAGAGCTCACAGGTTAATCTGCTGCAATAGCATCCAGATCTGGTTTTGGGCAGAAAGTCCTGTTCCTGCCTATGCTCTCCTGCATGATGGGAATGATGGGCAACAGATTAATTTTTAGCTTTTCATTTTGTTTGCTCCATGTTTTGTTGTTGGTTGATTGTTTTTGTTTTGTTTGTATGATGTTTGGGTTTTTTTTTTAATATATATATAAAAATGAAGCACCATAAAATGCCTCCTTGGGGTAGTTTGATTTTTTTTATTTTTTTTTTTTTAAAAAAAAGAAAAGCAAGTTATATAATATATATATTTTTGAACTGCTTGGAGCAAAATTCTCTCAGCCTTCTCATTTTGAAGCCCCAATATTGAGGTGTTTATTACAGCATCGTGAAAATTCACATTTAGCTGAAACTTGGCAAATGCTTTTTGGCTTGAAGCAAGTTTTCTTTTGAAGGAGTTTACTATTAAGTGTTTAAGGTTGGTTTGTTTTTGGGGTTGTGTTTTTTTTCCTTCTCTCTATTTTTCTTTTCAAAAGGCAACACGTTCCAGAACTGGGTTCAGACACAGTAGGCCAGCTCTGCAGCAAGTGTGAAAGCTGCGAGTCAGGCACAGAGCTGCAGCCATTCATGCTTTTTTCTGACATCTGTTAAGGGAATGGGAGGAAGGGAATTCAGCTGTACTCCACGAGAAAAGAGGCTTTGTTGTTGTTGTTGTTGTTTTGGTGAGTCCTGAGTAGCTGTGCTCCCACCAGATGCCAGGGATCCTGCTGCCAGCTGCACAGAGCACAGCATCCCTGATTGCCTGGAGCTGGGCCCTTCACGTGCTCCTGAGCAAGCCAAATGTGCTGTACCTGCAAGAAAATGGAGTGTGTGGCAGGTTTGTTGCTGTTCTATGGCTTAGATGGGTTATTGAATGATCCCTTGCATGGGCTGGGATCATGTTGTTACAGTTCCAGTGGAGTAAATGCATTTGCTGCTGATTTGGTTTGTTCTGTGGCCTCAGTATCATTGCCACAGCCTATACTTTGTTTTATACTCAAATGCTTGTCTTTTTCAGGTGTGCAGACCTATTTTCTTCTATGTCAGGACATGCAGGTAAATAATTGGGTTTATACAACCTGTGTTAGCAAGAAGCCAGGAGCAGGAGTCATGTATGTGGCCCTCTGTAGGGAGGCAAGTCTTGTGTCATCCCTGCCCTGCACAAAGGACTCACTATGAGGTGGCAGGAGTGTGTGCACAGAGCTCTTGTGGGGAGGCTCTTCCATGTCCTGTATTTCTGCGTGGCTATGCAAGGAACAGCCCAGGAACAGGCACTGGTGAGAAATGGCTGTTGCTGACCAGCATGTGTTCCTGGATGCCCAGAGGAGCCCAGTGGCACTACCAACCTCCTCTGCTCCTTGTCAGCCTGCAAGCTTTGGGATGGGTGAGGATGAGGATGAGGATCCTCATCCAGATCTCAGGCAGCACATCAGTAAGGCCAGCCTTAACAGCCTTCTTCATCCATGTGGAGGAGGGCAAAGATTTCCAGATGGAGCCAGGACTTCCCTGATGCCTAAACCTGAATGGAAATGGGATATCTCCTGAGATTCTGAAATATTGTAGACAGGGTTTGGTTTGTTGGGTGTTTTTTTTACTTACAGTATCTAGCAGCTGCCAGAAGGGGAGGTACAAAGTCTCAGCAGTAACCCTGCTTTCTCTGGCTCTGTCTTGCAACCTCAAGAAGTTTGAAGAGGTTTTGATCATCACCCTTACCCTTGCTTATTTATCAACTTAGTCTCCACTCGACAGGTTTTCTGGTGCCCTACCTGAGCTGGCTCTGCTCACAGGACCATGCTGGCTGGATGCCACGGCAGTGCTCACTAGAATAAGAAAAAATAGCCTTGGTATTTTTGGTCCTGTCCTGCTGATACTTTATTTTTGCTCTCCTGTGGAAGTTGCCACAAGAGAATTATGTTTGTGCTGTGAAGATGTGAACCTATTACCACGGTTTTGTATCACAGGTAGGACAATTTAACTGCAATATTTAGGATACCTCACTGGAATACCTGCATCTGGAAAAGTGTGAGTTTGGCTTTAACTGTACTGAGGATTTTCAGCCTCTTCCATAACACATCATTTCCTTAGATGATTGAGTTGCAGTGTTGACTTATTGGTGTCCCTTTCTCTCTCCCCACACTCCTTCTCCTCCCCACAACGTTCTCCTAAATTTTAGGTTTGGTATTTTCTTAGATACTACTTTTGAACACTGTGCTCCTACGTATCATTGCTATGCAGATGTTACACAGATGTATTTACCATTTTCCACTTGCCACGTTTCATTAGTCTGCTCAGTAACTTTGTGTCTTTCTTCATGGCAGGCTTCCATCTTCTACAAGCTGTGTGGAGCTGGAGGATCAAGGGTGCTGTTTTGTGGTCACCAGCATCTAGCACAAATGGGGAGGCAGGTTTGGAGACGTTGCTTGTTTCTATGGCTAATAATCAATAAGACCCATTAGGAAGACAACTACATACATCACTAAACTTTGACCTCTGCTCTCTGGAGCAGTCCCAAGATGCCTATTCATATGCTGGTGACATTCAGATTGTGTTATTGCAAAAGCCTCTTTGCTTGGGAAGGTATTACAGATTTAAATTGCATGGGCACTGCTATCTGTAGAATAGAGTGTGAAGGATGCTTAGCTACAGCCTCTAGTTTTTGTTGGCTTTCTTTTCTTCTCACCAAGTTTCATAGGGTAATGCTGTTGCACACACAGGGGTTTTTTATGCCCTTCTACCTTTTAATGCCATTTTTTACTCCTGTCTGGCATTTTAAGGGTTTGCAGATCCTGGAAACTCTTGGCACTGGTTGTTGCTTGCTCCTCATCTTTCAGATCCTTTTTCTACTACATTTTTCTTTGGCAGGCTGTTTCTGATAGAAAGTTTTTTGGCTTGCTGTTTGAAGTTCCTGATAGATGGCATTTGATCACTTGCTAATACAGTTCTAAAACTACTCTCCAAAGAGCCCATGAAAGACTATCTATAAATAGGTTATATTAAAAACAAAACAAAACAAAACAAAAACAAAACTTTTAAAATACTTTTTTTTTTTTTTTTTAATAGAGGAAGTTCTATGTTTTCTGGGAGGAAAAATCCCTCCATATCAAACTTACAAGCAAAGCAGAAGTCCCTGGGCATTTGAGAAGGCCATTTCTAGTCACAAAAGCTGAAGAGTTTTCTTCTCCCTCTACCTCTCCAATTCCCTTGAGAGATCAGCGACTGAAATTTGTGGCTGGAAACAAGTCAGGTGAGATGATTTGGTGTGAGTGGGTCAGGAGGAAGAGATAGGACTCTGATAAGAACAGTAGGATCTGACCTCAGCAAGATCACAAGGGCAGGAGAGACCATGTGAGCTGTTTGGCTTAAAGATGGACCTTGATCACTTGCATTGAGTACCTTTCTTCCTCCCATTGCGAGGCTGTTTCTGTTCCTTGCTCCTCTGAAGCTTACAAACAGATGTCTGGTTTCCAGCCTACATGTCCAGCATAGATCAGTTGTAGTCTTCTTTCTTGTCTGCTAGCTCTTTTGTGGCTGCAATGTGCTGCTTCCTTCCCCAGTGTATTTTAAAGAGTGGTCATATCCCCTCCCAGCCTTTGTTTCCCCATGCTGAGCAAGTTGACTTTATAGAGATTTCTCTCATAAAATAGGCTTTCCCTTTCTCTGACTTTCTCAGAAACTCTTCTTCATGCCTGTTCCAGCTCTAATGCATTTTTTTTCCCCCTTTCAACTGGAGAATTGTTTGGAGCACAGTAATGCCAGCAAGATCTTGCCTGTGTACTGTACAGTGTTTGTCTCTAGTCATTGGTACTTCTCTGATACCCTCTGCTTGACACTGACCTTTTCAGGAGCTAAGTCACACCAATGGCACACAGACACCTGAGACAGGTCTTCTCCTCCTGTGTGCCATACCAGTGAGCTTCTGCTCCAAGTCAGAAAGCTTTATTATAAGCAACCAGCTGCCTAAATCAGTAAACCCTGTATTTCATCCCATTGCCATTTTGCACTCTCTCAAAGTTATTCTCTTCTTCCAGTGTGAAATTCTGCTGCTCATCTTCAGCTTATTAGCACAACTTCTTCTGTTCCTAATGGAGGCACTAAGGAAAATACCAAGCACTGTTCATCTCAAGGCAGTTTTTTGAGTAACTCTACCAACAGTCTTCCTCCAGTCCCATGGTTCTCCTTGCTTCATTCCTTCCTGACTTTGCCATGCCTGTGCTCCTAGCACAGCAGAAAATACCCCATCTGACCATCCATCCGAGTCCTCACTGAAGCCTGGAGAACAGAGCACTGTGTGGTAACTCTTATCATTTGTTTCTCTCCCACAATTATCAGTAAAGTCTCTTAGCATCCCTGTATTAATCTTGTTAATTCAGTACGTTTCACTGGAGCACGGATAAATCTCTCTGGTGCACCAGGGCCATCCATCAGCCAGTTCTGTGTTTACACAAGCCCAATGCTTTCCCCCAAAAGCTTATGAATTCAGCCTGGGCCACGTTTACAAGGGTGCTGTCAAGTGCTAAGTGAGACTTCCAAGAGTAGTTTCCCCCTGACATCTCGCTGGCATCGGCACCTGAAGCCGACGGCAGTTAACGCTGTGCTTTGAAAGCAAGAGAGGCTGTGGTTAATCGGCCACCAGTGTCTCTGGCCAACACATACTTTCTGGTTTGGTATTTTGTTTTGTGGTGAAGACTTCCAGGCTTCTGAGCACAGGCTCCCGTTTCCCTTGCCAAGGATGTTCTCACAGTATGGCAAACATTATGCTGCTTTGTGTGAAGTCCGACGGCTTTCACACAGCCTCTTTTTCTTCCACCCGTCGACATCTCCTCATCCTGGAAACCTGGGGAGGCCAAACACGTTTAATTCCCTTCAGCAGGACACAGGGAAATGAATGCTGGCTGTGAAGGTGCTCTAGTGTAGCTGGTTCACCATTTCTACCCTCAACTGCTAATTTCCCCTTCTACCCACTTCTACTAAAAGGTGCTAATTGTGCGGTGATACGCAACTTCCCTGCCCCAGAGAGCAGCAGCATCGCTTCTGATCCTTTCACTCTGGCTGAACTAATAGAGAGACCTGTGTCCTGAACCCGATTCCCATTCCTCTGTAATAAATTCCTTATTAAATCTACAGAAAACCCATTTACTAGTGGTTAGACTTAGGCTGCTCAGGACAGCAGTCACTTCTCAGAAGTTACGCACATCTGATGCAGAATTACAAATATGTGTATTTACCACCGTGACCAAGGGGGCTGAGAACTTCAAGTTAATATTTATATTTGGCATTGAACCCTATGCACAAATACTGACTTTGGCTGTGTGCATGGCATCCGGGTTTATTTTAAAGTCAGTTTATGCCACTGGTTCAGGTGCAGGGAGTTATCCCTGCCTCTCTGCACCTCAGGTTTCAGGAGGTCTCACCACGCTGAAGGGGCTACTGACAGGGTGCTTAGCTCAGGGGTGTGCCTTGGCCAGCTACTCTGTGAAGGGTAGGGTCAGTCTGTGTGCACAGTCACCTGTTTTCTGGGTTGAAGAAGCAGGAGCAGCTGAGATGCTGCTGGGGTGAGAAGGCATAAGGAAGGGGAAGCTGAGCCACTGCAGAGGGGTAATGATTTTTCATTCCTTTTTTATCCCAACTCATCCTCTCTCCTCTCTGTACTGGACATGAAGCGTGAAATGATTCACAGACACAGCTTTGCTGGGCAAAGCCATTTGTGCATGAGCTCCCAGCCTGAGTGGTGGCAACCAGGTTGGCCCAAGAGGCTTGTGCCCAGCTGTTGAGAGTGCCTGCCCTGCAGCCATCTCTCTTTTCATACCCTGGAAGCATCTGCAACCAGTGTCTCTTAATGAGGTTTTTGTCATCAAAAACACACGGTGCAGAAGGGGAGAGGTGGAAAGGAGTGGGTTAACAGGATCCTCTTGCAGGTGAGAGTGCTCTCAAGCAAGCAGTTGCATGGCATCGATGAGAAAGTGGCATCTTCTGGTGAGAAGGGTGGGAATTTCTTCAGGGGATTTTCCACCAGATGAACAACACTGTGGAGCTCAAAACATTTAGCTGGAATGAGTTTGGTTTGAAAACTTGGGCCATAGGTTTCATGTGTGAGCCTAGAGACTCACTCCTTTCACTTTCCAAATGCAAATTACTGAAGTTAATGAGAAGTGCTCAATGATTTGCCCAAGGCTGCCTCATGAGCATGCAAAAGCCCAAACTCCATTAAAAGTCCCCAAATGCTCAGTGGTGGTCCCTGCCCCTGCCACCTCGATGAATTTTAAGAAGAAATACCCCACGGAGGCAGTTGCAATTTAGTTTGACTGTAGTTTCAGCCCTGATTTCTGCCAATGGATCCTGTCTTGGTGCATCGGTGTCTGGCGGAGAGAACAGGGAAGTGCTGCCTGCAGGCTGCAGCATCCCAAATTCTCCAGCTGGATCAAGGCAAGAGTCCACCAGAAGCCACAGCACTTCTCCAGGAACCATCCGTGAAGGCAGAGACACCAAACTGCAGCCTAAAGGGTGTATAACAAACTGGGAATGATCACCTCCCGTGGCGTGTGCGTGATTGAATGAAGTCACGCTACACTTGGGCTGCCAAGCTTTAAACACGGGACTTTGAAAGCGTTATTTGCTGAAGAAAGAAGGTTTCCAGGGGAATTGATAATCAAGGATGTGTAGTAGATTTTTGGAAAGAAAACAATTTCTGCTATGAAATGAAACCAGCAACCCTGAAACTTTTTGGAGGAGCTAAAATGCTTTCTAAAAATGGGCTGTAGCTCCTCAGTGCTTCTGCAGTAACTTACTGGGTGCCTGTGGTGGCTGTCACTCTGCTTGACGCAGCTAAGGGAAGCAGCTCTGGTAGAAGACATGACTCAGACCATGCTTAGATCTGCTCTTGAGTGAAAATTTCAGAGCTTTCTGCCTCCCGTGCTTCTTCTCAGGTTCTCCACTGACCTCATCCCCAAATGCAGTGTTCTTGTTGTCCCTGTGAGCATCATTTACTACCAAGTTCTGGTAGAGACTGCACACCAGGACTCTGTGCTTACGAGACCCCGCGAGCACTGCTTAGTTGCTGTTCCCACACAGATTCCCAAAGCAAACGTTACTGCTGTAATCTAAAAGAGCAAAAAAATGTTTGGAAAACAGCAGATGCAATGGGAAAGTGACACTTCCTACATGTGATAATTGCACAACCTTAACTCTGCCCTCGGAGTATGTCTGCTTCTCGCCGTATTGTTCGGGAACTTGTGTGGCATAGCAAGAAAGTCTTTGGAAGCTGTTCTCTGTGTGAACCGTGGTTCAAGTGGCTGGTGGAGGTGTCTGCAAGGGTTAAATTACCTGTGTGGGCATGAGGGGGCTGGGTAGGGTAAGTAGATTAGGTCTAGCTATTAAGTCTGGGCAGGTGACACTGTCAGCATGATTTGTCTGTTACAAGGGCATCGGTGGAAGGGAAAAAACCCTCTGTGGTTTGTGAGTCCTGGTCACTAAAGCTTTAAAGCACAGGACGTGGTTATGTTTGCCTCCTGCCACGGTAGGAGTGTATCCTGCCTTAAGCCACTTCAGTTGGTTTATTTTGTAGGTAACTATTTTTTCCTTCTATTCAGCCATAGTTTAACTTTACACAGATTGTCCTCAGCCTTGCCCTGCTTGCCACTCTCTCAGGCACAGCCCCACACATCCCTCCTGTCTGCACTGGTTCTTGCCTGGGCATAGTTTGCTCCTCAGTTAGCCTGGCTTAGTTGCTACTGAGAAACTGGGAAAGCACAGTGAAAAAAGTCTGTGCTGCAAGGCTTGTGCTCCAAGGAGTGAGTGGTTGAATCGACTTTTGTCTTTAGTCATCGTTCATTACCCTGTCCTTTCCCAGCTCTTCATTGCCCCCAACTCCTCCACTGCCGAGGAACCAGCCCTGGGTTAAAAGTGGCTCTGCAAAGATGGCAAGGGCTTCTCCTCGGCACATCGCCGGCCAACGGCACTCCAGCGTTTCCTTAGGCCTGCGAGGGTAGGGGAGAAACTGCTTTTGGGAAACGCTGCTTTTTGCCGTCTCGGGAGTTTTGCAGAACCACAGCTTGTGCTTTTGGTGGAGTTGAAGGATCACTGAAGGATTGATGGGGATGCTTCTGGAAATCAACGGCAGGGCTGTCGAAAAGCCTTCAGCTCTGTACAGGCTGATGACCTGACTCAAAGTTAAAAGGAAACTCACACAGGCGGTGGACGAAGTAATGGTGGGGGCAAAGGGAGCCCGTGCCCGGGGAAAGGGCACGGAGCAGGAGTTTGCTCCCGGCTGCTGCCCAGCCTCACAGTGTAACTTCGGGCGCAGCCGCCCGGCGAGGCGGGCAGGCTTTGGCCGCCCCTCCCGTCACGGAGCGGGCCTACGCATCCCCCGTGCCCCGCTGAATGCCGCCGGTACCTGCTGCCCCTCCCGCCGCCCGGAGCCCGCTCCCGCCCGGCGGGAGGCACCGGGGCCGCACGGCCGCGCTCTCCCCTCATGAGCTCCCGCCCGCAGCAGGCCCCGGCGCCGCTGGCTCAGCACCCGCTCCCCCGAGGACGGGCAGGCAACGAGCCCTCCGAGGGGAAAGGAAAGGGCCGAGAGGAGCCGGCTCCCCCTCTCCCCTCCCCTCCGCCGCGGTGAGGTCCCGGTGCGGGAGGCAGCGCCCGCGACGCCGAGGGGAAGGAGGGGGAGAGGGAGGCGGCCCGAAGGGGCTCCCGGCCGGGGGCGGGGGTGGGCCCCGCCGGGGAGGCGGTGCGGGGGGCGCTCCCCGTTCTCCTCCCCGCCAGGGCTGGCGGCGGGGCCGCCCCCATTGGCCGCGGCGCGGCGGTGAGCTCCGCCCGCCGGAGCGGCGCGGCGCGGGGAGGGAGAGGAGGGAGGAGGAGAAGGAGGGAGGGCGCCGGGCTGCGCTGCGCTGCTAGTCTGGAGCGGAGCCTGGCAGCGGCAGGAGCGGCGGCGCGGGGGTGAGGAGCAGCCGGAGCCCGCTGGACGGAGGCAGCCCCGTCCCCCTCCCCTCCCCCTCGCCTCTTTCTTTGTGCGCAGGGCAGGGGCGGCCCCGATCCATGGTCATGGGCGACAAGAAGAGCCCGACCAGGTGAGCGAGGGGGGCGCGGGGGGCACCGGGGGCGGGCGGGGAGAGGCACCTAAGATGGAGGGAGAGCGGCGGGGGCCGCCCCTGTCCGCTCCTGCCCCGCCGGCGGCGGCGGGCCCGGCTCGGCGCTGGCGCGGCCGGAGGGAGGGGATGGCGGTGGGTAGGCCCCTGGCTGGTAGTTGCGTGCGTGTGCTCCGCCGCGGGGGAAGGGGAGGGGGCCGCGACGGCGAGGGGCTCCTAAGATGGAGGGAGCGGGCGGGGAGGGGGGCGGCGAGTCCGCGCCGCCCCGGCAGGTAACGCGGGGGGCCGCGGCGGGGGGGGCTGCGGGCGGGGAAGGGAGGGAAGGAGGGAGGCAGGCTCCTAAGATGGAGGGAGCGTGGAAGGGCAGGAGGAGGAGGAGGAGTGCCGGTGCCTCCGTGCCTGCCGCCGGTGCCAGGGCTGGTCTGGTGCGAGAACAGCCATGGCGGCTCCGCTCGCTCGCACTCCCGCTCCGCGCACTCGCTGCTCCCAGACAAAGGGAGGTTTAACAAGGTGGAGGAGGGAACGCGCCTCCCAGCCTTCAAACTCTCCCACCCACCCTCCCACCGACGGAGGGGGGGCGGCCCTCGCCGCGGTGCTGCGGGGGGCGCCGGGGGACGCGCCCGGCCCGGCCCGGCCGAGCTCGGTTTGGCCCGGCCCGGCTCGGCAGGGCCCTCCCGCGGCGCGGGGCCGGAGCCGGGGCCGGGGGCGGAGCGCGGCTCCGCACCGCACCTCTCTGGGCGCCGGCCCCGGTAGGTGTTTGTCGGCAGATCCTGGGCGCGGGGGGAGAGGAGCGGCGGGGAGAGCAGGCGCTGCGTTTCGGGGGCTCTGTAACATGGTTTCTCATGTGTGTGTTTTCTTTCTCTTCTCCTTCTCCTCTCCCTCCTCCTCCACCCGCCGCCTCTCTCTCCTCCTCCCCAAACACACACGTACACACACGCTTCCCCTCTCCCTCCCCCTCCTCAAGGCCGAAGAGGCAAGCCAAACCTGCAGCCGACGAAGGCTTTTGGGATTGTAGCGTGTGCACCTTCAGGAACAGCGCCGAAGCCTTCAAATGTAGCATCTGCGATGTCAGGAAAGGCACCTCCACAAGGTAAGTCTGCACCTTTTGACGCGGCTTTCGTTTGGTGCTGGGCTGTGCCGACTTGTTGATTTATTTTATTTTTTTTTCCCTGCCGTTGCCTGGTTATCGGCTGGTTGCCGTTCCCCCCCCCACCCCCCCCCCCCCCCCCCCCCCCCCCCCCCACCCCCCGCCCCCCCACTCGCGCTC
>JAOEGS010020145.1:0-14348 GCA_025447755.1 Corythornis vintsioides
CATCTCTGGAGACACTCAAGACCCGCCTGGATCTGTTCCTGGGTGACTTGGTCTAGGTGCCCCTGCTCTGGCAGGGGCGTTGGACTAGATGATCTTCTAGCTCCCTTCCAACCCCTGACATCCTGTGAAATACCGGGAGTTTCCGCAATTCATTTGGATTACTGCGATGTCAGCGAGCAAAGCACCTTTCCTCTGAAAAATCCCAAAGCGCGACACCTGAAAGGGTGACAACTGAAAGGCAGGAGAGAGAAGGGGAGCGTGTGTGTGGATGGGGGTGTGTGTGTGAGGCGGGACGGGGCGGAGGAGCGAGGGGGCGGCCAGGGGCGCGCGCAGCCCGCCTCCCTCGGGCGCGCGGCTCCCCTCGCGGCGCTTGTTTCCGCTCTAGCTGCCACCAATGGCACAAAAGCCGCAGCTGAGCGCGGGGGGCCCCCTTCGCCTTTCATCCGCGCGCCGAGAGCGCTCCCGTCGCCCGGGCAACCCGCGCCCACGTGACCAGCACCTGCTCCGCTGGCTGCCGGCCACCGACTGCAGCCATCTGCTTCCCGCCGCCAGCGCCGGCGGTGGCGGCGGCGGCGGCGGCAGCAGCAGCGCCCGGGCTCTGCCGGCACCTGCGCGGCCGCGGCCTGGGTCCCCCTCCCCAACCATACACACACAACACCCCGCTTCGCTCTCTCTCTCTCTTCCCCCCCCCGCCACCGCCTTTGAGCAAATCGCCGCCAAACCGCTTCCGAAAAAGAACAGTGATAAAAGGCAAAGCTCCGCAACTTTGGGTGTTTGTCGGATTTCCATGGCTGGGTGGCCACCAGGTGAAGCACAGGAGTGTTTGTGGGTGGAAGGGGCACTCAGGATTGAGCGCCAACTGTTAGCACTGCCAGGGCACCGCTGCCCCGTGTCCCTCAGCACCACAGCTTGGGAACCCCTCCAGGCATGGGGGCTCCACCCCTGCCCCGGGCAGCCTGGGCCAGCCCTGGCCAACCCTTTCGATTGAGAAATTTCCGACAGGCTCGGCGCTTCCCGCCCCTGCCCCTCCGTCCATCAAAGCACAGCACGCCCTGAAGTTCGGTTGTTATTGTGCCATTAGGTGCAGCCATCGTTACCGTGCCCGGGGTGAAGAACGGGCTTAAGGTGAGGAAGAGCAGCGTGGGTAGGCTGGATACAGGCAGCCGGGTTTGCTGCAGGCTGGGAAGCACTAAGCAGGGCCGGGCCTCCAGGCCTCCCTCCCGCTCCCCCTGCCCGGCCAGGCCCAAACAAAGACCCGCCAGCGACTCCAGCGGCGGGTCCACCCCAACAAAAGGGGTTTTTCCAGCCTCGGGCAGACCTCTCCCGGCTCTTAGCTGGGAGTCCCTGCTGCTACGAGTCTTCATGACCTATATCTACACCCCTGTGCTATGTGCACTGAGGCACTCAGCAATGGAGATGGGGATGAAGCCATTTGGACAGTTTCCAGTCACCCTCCAACCCCTTGCCAGGTAAAAAGTCAGATGAAGAGACACCAACCTGGGGAGAACAAAATCCGTGTGCAGCTCCACTGAGAATTTCAAGTTCTACATTCAGCAGAATAATTCAGAAATGCATGGCTATGGTTTCTTTCAAGGAAAAAAAAGGAAGGTGAGGGACAAACAAACCCTCCAAGAGCAGCACCCGTGCCCTTGAGCAGGGTGAGGTGCTTCCCATTGCATCATGAACCCAAGGACCTTCACCTGGCCAGTGAGAGCATCAGCTTCCTCAAATGTTCCAGCAACTGCTGTTGCTCCCCAACCTTCTCACAGAGCTGGTGTGATCTGGTCCTGACAATCACACAGAGCAGCTTTTGACAGCCTTTCTGCTTCCCAGCAGATCACACCCAGCCTGTTCAGGAGCAGTGTCAGCCTGGACCAGAATTACCTTTCCACGTGCAAGTGCAGGCAGGTCAAAACCTGTTCCCAGAGCCTCTGCCAGTACCAGGAGGGGCTGTGTCTGCTTAGCTCTGGGTGCACAGCTGAGAGTGCTCTCCAAACCTGGCACCAAGGGAGGCCAACTGCAACGTGCACATTTACACAACCATCTCTCATGTTTATTTTTACACGTGCACGAATGCAAAATTTAGCCAAATCCCACTAGAATACAAGAGTCCAGTCCTGAAACAAGAACTAGAGAGCTGGCAGAAACTGGAAGAGTATTTGCCACACACAGAACACTAAAATAATTTTACAACTGTCAGTTAAAACTAGTCCCTCTATTCTGGTGATACAGACATTGCAGATTAGATGCCTTCCAATCTAGCTGGCCAGTACCACTGTCTGGTTTCATCCTCTTATCCCTGAGGACAGCAGAGCACACTGACCACAGGGGATCAGCAAGAGGACAACCTGCAGAAGGTCAGATGAGCAAACCACACGAAGGAAAAGAGGCTGAAGAGGAAAACAGTAAGTAGGACAAGTGAAAGGGAAGCTGGAATTTCCATTTGAGAACCAGTATCTGAATTCTGACAAAGTGTTTTGTGTCAGTTAGTCAAGCAGCCACCTACAGAGCTGGGTCAAACTCCAGCAGCCTACAGGGCCCAAAGCATCTGACTCAAAAAATACCCCAAAAAAAGCATGGCATGGTTTGCAGGATTAAGAAAGGAAGTAATTGGCCTGTATGTTTACACTGCAAAACTACTTCATCTGATCTGGGGAACTGACAGATCTGATTATTAGTGTAATTTGATGATGCCCATCAGGATTTGGATGATTTTCTTCTGTAATTCAAACATCTAAAATGAGTCAGATGGACTCTGGATCCCTATGGACTCTGGATCCCTATTTTACCACTTGGGAACAGTGTCCTGTGACAAATATCATGACTGGAACATGGCTAAGAAAGCCACTGCACATCCACTGTTAGGCATCAAAAACACATAAATAATCCAATTTCTCAGAATGTTAGAGCTGGGACACTTTCTGCCTTACCTAAGGAACAGTTATCCTTTCATGCTCCTGGTGGAATCAAACCTTGTTTTTTCTGTTTTAAATCAGGTTTTATGGCACAAAAGTAGAAAAGCAAGAGGACAACAATGTATTTTTTTAAACTGAGCCTAACAAGGACCACGAAAAGACTAAAAAAGGACTAAAAAGGGCCTATGTGCAGCAACTACCTGGCAGCTGGGCTGGCTCAAGAGGACCCAAGGACAGGTGTGAACAGACCTCACCAGGTTTCCTGCTCTCTCCCACAGGCAGCACCTTCCTGCCTTCTCAGGATGATCCCAGCTTGGGAGTGGAAACCACCACCAGCACCTCAGGACCTCTCTTCCTGGCCTCCAGCTCCCCAGGCTCCTCCTGCTTCCACATCACCCCCTTCCCCAGCCAGCAGTGGCTCTTGGAGGCCAAGGGACCTGTCTCCACCTCCCCCTGCTCACGCTCAGCATTTCCCTCTCCAGCAGCAACCCACGTGTGGGAAGGAGGAAGAGTTTCCCCTCTTGGGGAGGGGAAGAAGGGGAAGAGCAGCTCTGCAGAGCACAGCAGGGGCTGGGAGGAGGGAGCAGCTCCCCCAAGGAGCTGCCATTCAGCCCTCACAAGCCCTGCCTCTCCCACCCCCACCGGTGGCTGCTCTCTAGGGTTTCATAGGAAGCAGCAGGAGAGATCAGCTGTGCTGCAGCCTGATCTTCTCCAACAGGTGCTCCCCAGCTCCTCCAGGGACAGGCACAGGAGGAGCAGACATCTGAGCCATCACTTGGCAGTTCAGTAGCACTACTGGCCTTTGCCAGCCCATCTACTTTAGGAATCATCTGCCTGCTTTGCATGTGCCTGCAGCTGGCTCTGGAACACCCCACACAACTTAATGAAAACCCTTCATTTGAGATCTGGGGCACACCCCCAGTTTGATTTCAACCTCCCTACTTTGGGTCACAACACATTTGTTTGCAAATATTGGTTTGGTTGGGTTGTTTCAGCTACTGCTGTATTTTTCTTTCTGCATTATGAGGATTGGGCTAATATCCACCCATTGCAAGTTGGTGGGTGATCTTTCTTTCTGAACATGCACTGGGAGCTCACTTGGGCATTTTGTTTCTTTTTAAAGAGCTGTGGGACACACAACTCAAGCATGAAGTGAACCAGCTCCTTCTATTCTCCAATCCAACTGCTGAGCCCCCCATCAAGGTCCATTTTCAGTTCATTTTGTCACAACTTACACCAAAGATAAAGAGGTGCCAAGGATAAATTTCTGGGGTTTTGTTGTTGTTTGCTTAATAAAAAGATTATTCTCTTAGTCAAAATTGGAACTGAAATAACAGAGTGAAATTATGAGCTATATTAAATTACAAATGGTTAAGATACTTAAATACCAGATTTTTTAATCCATTTGTATCATCTGTGTCAAAATGAACCACCAAGGAGTGGTTATGCTCAATCCAATTCACTGTTGCTCTTCAATAAACACATTTTTTTATGTTTGACTTTACCTAAATTTCACAAGAATTCAAAACTCTTCTATTAAAACTGATCAGCTTATTCAGGAATGAAAACTGTGCATTTTACACAGCACACAGAAACCTAAATCACCTTTCAGTGCTCAGAAGCAAAGCACTCAGCAATACATGGCAGCAGTAGGAAATACATGCCAGATACTAACTTCATCAAACTACTTTACTTTGACATAATCATCCATAATCTATATTAACTTGCATTAATCTCACTCATCTCAGCTACTGTGATATTTCCTTTCTGGAGTTAGTGCTGCTGGAACACTGTGGTTCAGATGACTAAACCTTTGGACTGTTGATTTATTTAAAAACTTGCTTCTGTCACTGAACAGGTTCCCCAGTCTGTGACACTGCCAAAGTAAGCAAATTTCTTTCAGCAACTTAAAAAAAAAAACAAAATAACCTTTTGGCAGCACATCATCCCAACACAGAGTTCTTCAAAGAAGGCTGATACTGAAGCACAAAATGAGAACAACCTTATTTTCAAGAGAGCAGTTGGGAGGAGAGACACAAGCCTGTCATGGGAAAAGTAGGACTTTCTCCACACCCCTGAGTAAGTGTAAGGAACAGCAAATGCTCTTAATGCTGCTCCAAACATGCTCCTCTCCCAGGTAAAACAACAAGGCTTTGTGCTTAACTAGAATACTCTCAAGTCACCAGGGAAAAGAAAATACTCTTCTACAAATACAACTAAGCAAGCAGTGATTTGTTCCTTCAAAGGACACACTGCCCCTTCAGCCTGCATGGCAGGTCCCCTGATTTAGAGGGGACACCAAAGGGGTTGAGAGGACAGGACAGACCATGTTCTGAGGTCTGATGTCCAGCTCAGCCACAGGAACTCTGTTTTGAGGTAGACTCCTAACCACTGCTTACTAAGCAATGTTTCATTGTATTCCAGACCCTGTAAACCCCCCTACTTGAGCAGCCTGGCAGTAAAAGCCTTTTTCCTTCTTGGTGGCAAAAATAGCTGGGAGATGCTCAGTAGCATGGAACAGGGCTGGTCACCTCTAAACCCCTGAGGCACAGCCTTTAAACCCCCCAGTGCAGGGAGACAAGAACAAAAAAGATTGGTTTAGCTGATTGCAGTATTTTGGCTTCAGAATGACATACTGGGAGATCTAAAGCTGCCAAGAGCCTAAGCTGGGAGCTGCTATGGATGTAAACCCCATCCCTAGGCCAGCCTGGAACACAGCTCAGGTAACTGCAGCTGAATTGTGATTTACTGAAGAGTTAATACAACCTGTTCAGGGAGGCAGTGGACTTTACAAGGCAGCATTTATAAATTCTTCAGGACACATTGTCTCTGCTAATACAGAAACTTCTCTTTCTTGCTAAAGGAACAAGTAACATCTTTCTGTCCATGCCTCATTTAGCCCTAGAGCTGTATCAAACCTAACCAACAGTCAGTCTTGTAGAATATATGCAAAGCTGATTCATTAACTGCAATTTTAAAACCCTAATACAAATGGATTTTGCAAACTGATTGGGATTAACCAAGTCTGGCTGTGCTTCCATCTGGAAGTTATATTTTATAACACTAGCCACATCTTGAAAAACAGATTCAGATGTTTGGAACAAATTCAGAACAGTTGTAAGAAATTCTAGGTACAAATGAAAAAAAAAATAAAATTGAGCTTTAATGTCTTTTTCTTCTCAGTTTTCTTTCAAGTAGGCATTTATAATCATGGTGTTTAGGGAGTTGAGGGGTAAGGAAAGAGTCTGTGTTATTACCTATGACGTATTTACTCATGTGTAACAGTAGTTTGTTCTTTCTCATACTACTCTGCAGCATTTTAAGCCTACCCTGATAAAAGGACACGAGGCTGAGTGAAAACAGTTAAGAATCAGGGTGGAAGCATCTGGTCTATCCACAAAGATTTTGTGCTAGGAAAATTGTCTTTGCATGAGACAGCAAAATGAATATAATCCCTACAGCGAGGAAACATCAATATCCAGGGAAAAAAAAAAGAGCCTTTTTAACAACAGAGCTTGCAGCCCACGAGTTGTGTCAGTACAAAATAGTGTCTGTAAGGGCTGTACAACTTGTGACAACACTAAGTACCCAGCCTCTTGATTTAGTGGAAAATGTCATCAAACCTTTTTACCCTGAGCCTTCATCTCTGGATTTGGCCAAACCACCTCTAACGTTGAAGCAATTTCTTAACACACAAAGCACAAGATGAAGACAGATGAACATTCTGAGAGTTAGTTTTGAAATCTAACACATCCAGGATTTTTTTTTATGCTTTGAAAAGAAAACTTAACCTTCTGCCTTGTTCCAGCTCGTTTAAAATAACTGTGAAGCCACAAACAGGAAAGCTAAACAAGAGCAATGTGCCCAAGCTCCTCCAACACATGATGTTGTAGTTGGTAGAAGGCAAACGACAAAACAAGATTTCCTCTCCACCCACACCATTTAGCACAGATGCTCCAGAAATCCCACAGAACAGGGGAGGAATAAATGGGTTCTGCATGCAGAAGTCTCCTGGCTTACCTTGCCTTTTTGCTGGTCTTGGGTTTTGGCGTGGTATTTTTTGCTTTCTTTTCCTTTGGCTCTTTAGGGGTCTTGGGGACTTTGAGGGTCTTGGGTTCCTTCTTTTCCTTGGGTTCTTTAGGATCCTTCGGTTCTTTTTTTGCCTTGGGCTTTTTCTTTTTCTTCTTCTCTTCTTGGGAGCAATCCACTGAGTTTCTGCTTAGATTCTGGCTGTCGAGCCCCCCGGGAAAGTCCTCCTTGCCAAAACCTTTGCTGGGACCTTCTGCAGCAATGTGATTGTTTTTCTTTTTCTTCTTCTTCTGCTGTGGCTGCGGCTCAATGGCTGGCAGGTAATCGTCGCTCTTCACGAGCTGGGTGTTGGCTCCACTAACCTGAGTCATATCTGGCACTGGCTTCTCTAAAAAGGGTTCTGATGGAGAATGCTGTGAGGGGCAAACAGAAAGAGAATTGGAGATGGGCAACTTGGATTTCTACGACTTTGCTCTTTCAGAGCACAAGGTTACAGGCTGGAGAGAAGACAACGCAGAAGTAGCATCTCTGAAACAACATACACTGAAACTGAAAAACAAGGCTTTCTGGAGCTGAAACACTGGCAAAATGAGCAGAAATTCTTGATTAAAAGAGAAAATATTTACAGTCTTCAACATTTAGATGCAAAAGGAAAGTCAGTGTTATTTCAGATATTTCAAAACAGTTGTTCCTAACATGAATAACTGGTTACAAATTGTTCAGCTGCACTATAATTTTGTTCTCTGGGGAGAAAGAAAGAAGTTAGCTTGTTTCTAGACATGCAAAGGCAAATAGTGTATTCACAGGCTGTATTTATAAAAAAAGAAACAAGGCAATTGACATCAGTTCAGCTGTGACAGGAGGTATTTTGATCAGCATGTGAAGGCTTAAGCCACTTTAAAATGTAATATACTGTTACATTTGATGTCAAAGTTCCACAACTCCCTACTTGCAACTGAGACAGATCTGCTCCTGCTGCAGATTGGACACAGAACTAACACCACACTTACAAAGTACATAGAAACCTTGGTAAATACACACTTGTCTAGTGCCTGGATTAAACACACTGGATCTGTTTGGAACACCCCTCGTGGTTCACAAAGATCCAGGAATCTGCCCCATCCAAGCTCTGTTGGGACTCTGCAGCTATCAGAGCTCTGACCTCCTCTCCTCACTGCCTGCCTGTGGCTCCAAACTCAGGGTGACAGTGCTTCTCAAGAAGAAAAGGAAAAACACAAACCACACCAATGCCTTTTTTGTGACTGAATGTCCAGCCAGACATACACTCCAGCCACCTACAGCTAAACACAACTTAAAGATTTAGGAAATAAATATTCTTAGGATCATTACATGAGAAAGTGAATGCATGTGTACTTTTCCAGAATACATCCACTTTTCTGAATGCAAATAAACAGAACCAGCACAGTCCTGACTACTTTCAGCATTTCTTCACAGCAGCAAAAAACCCTCCTGGGCCCTGAATGCCCCCATTCTGTTCTAACACTTACTTTGAGGTAGGACAAGACAGGAACATCACCCAGATCACCTTTAAGTACTTCTTATCCAGAGGTTTTCCAAGCAGTACTTTCAACCAACATTTTCCCAAGGTAGTCAATATATTTCTATATTATCTGCCACCCATATCTCACACATCCTATGTTTTTCACACACCTTGAGTGCAAGTTTCATCCCTGTCTTCACTGTCCACTGAAATACTCAGCCCTCTGTGAAATAATGGTCCCTCGCTGTGTTTAATGTAAGAAATCTAAGATTTTCTTTGCATTATTTGTAAAATTTCTATTGAGCAAGTACCTTTGACACTACAGTATTTATTTGCCATATTCAGAGAGACTTATACAACTATCTGAAAGCTTATTTGTAAGGCAGAACTTTCTAGAACAAAACAGAATTGATAGTTTTATTTTTCTTCCTCTTAAGCACGTGAAACAGCCAAGCCAACAAATACTAAACCCCCAATAAATCCAGTAATGCTATGTAAATTTAATTCTCTAAAATTTTCCAGGTTGCACCTTCATTACTGATGTGACTTCATATCACCATGAAGTTTTCTGTATGCTTGAGCATTCTCATTACCCTTTTAAACTAGCTCCAAAAAATGAGTCTTTGGCTCCCTTCTAAGTCTTGTGGGTTGGGATTTTTTTTTTTTTTTACTTGGTTTGTTTTAGAACTCTGAGCAGCAACTTTCAGCACAGTCATCAACAAACCAGAATGTAAGGCAGACAGCTTTCCAAGTCTCCACAACAGCCCTGTCAGCCCTTCATGACTTGACATTTGTGGTTTTAACGTTGGCTCTGGGCAGAAGCAGAGCACCAGGAACGTTGTCACGCTGTGGTGCTCAGGAACTCACTCTGGAAACAGTCATCCTAGGAAAATTCAGATTCCTCAACCTCAAAAAGCTTATCCACAGCAGCCATTCTCAGGCTCTAAAACAACTTAGAATGTCCTTTTGACTGAACATTCTGCATGAATCACACAGTAAAAAAAACAAAACAAACCCAAACAACTTTCTGCCTTAACTTTCAGTACCAAGTTGTGTGCACAGAAATTAAAATACTCTGGTTTTAGTTCACATAATTCACAATCCCCCAAAAATCAATCTCCAAAGAAGCCAACCCTGCCCTAATTAGGCTTTGGTTAGATTTCATATGATTTAAAACCCCATTCCTTTTGCCACACACCACCCCCCTCTGCAGTTTGGCAGGTTTTGCAATTCCCCGATACATGATCTTGTCAATTGCAGTTCTTTCAAAGAAACGGGTGTGATGAACTTTATTTTTCTAGGAAGTCTGTGCCTCCACTTTTGCAACAAGCTCAAACGGTTTATCCCTAACTGACAACCCCACATTGCTCCCTAGTGTGAAGCTGGGTAGGAGCAGCATCTAGTGAGGAGATCAGGAGCAGCTCCAAAGATGCATTTTCTTACCCAAAGCAGTGGTCTCCTCGCACTTAGGAAGGGAGAAAAGGAGGAACAGGCTTTCACTAGTAAATATTAGATTAAACCTACCACAGGGAATTATTTCAAATAGTTCTACTTCTTTCAATCTACAAAGGATTAACTCTAGTTACAGGGTCACAATTTTGAATGAAAGAACCCCCATTTACAATTTTTTTAACAAATGTGTAGATGACAAGTTTTTATCAAACAAAAATAGAAACAATTATCTGCATGCTTCGCAGAAATCACTTCTCCTGCTGCTTTTAGTAATAACAAAGCCATAATTTAGTATGTTGGCACAGAATTTAATCTTCCCTGGGAAAGAAACCAGTGAAGATTAAACACAAATAGGTATTTCTTTTTATTTGATATTACAACCGAATTATTTTTGGTATTATTTGAAATAAGGTGAAAAAGGTGCTTAAAAATATTGCTGTGTTTACTAGACCCACATCTCTTTAAATCTTTTAGAGAAAAGCTGTTTTTGTAAACATTTAACAAAGAACAGATGGCCTGTTTTAATCATGTGAAAAAACCTGGAGCTCACATTAATACTCCTACCACCAACTAGTGGGGCTGGTCACCTCCTGGCCCAGCAGCATGGCACAGGCTCCAGTAACAGCACTGGGTTTTACCGTGGACCTGTTCTCATCAATTCCCACTGCGTGGCAAGGAATATGCTTTTGTATTGTCAGGAAAACCCAACAAGGTCCCAGCAAATAACAAACGAAAACACTACTTGAGGAATGGCTTCCAGAGTGCAAAAATCCCACTTCTTCTGGAATTCAGAAACACATCTGAACTTCCAAACATCACCAAGAATTGAAAAACAGTAAATTAGCAATGAAGCAGCCTGTGTTTCAGTGCTGCTTCCAGGTTTAGAGCTAAGCTGGGCCTCCACGGCCTGCAACGAGGCCTGTTGTGCGGAGCAGTGCGAGGGCCGGGCCTGGGATTAGGCCGGGGCAGTGGCAGAGGGAGCTGAGGGAGCTGAAGGAGCAGAATCTTCCTGCTGCTTGGACAAGGATGGAGCCACAATCAACTGCACTTAAGCTCTGAAAGTAGCTGTGTGAGGCTTCCCCAGCAGAGCAGCAACTTGAGCCAATACTGAGCTTTAAGAAGTCTGAAGCAAGAGCAGGAAAGTGACGTGACTCAGCTCACTTCGTGAAATTTAAACATCAGCACCACCATCCAATAAAAAAAAAAAAAAAAAAAAAAAAGCTCCTTTTTACTCTGCCTACTTTCATTTCCCTCCAGGGGTGTTTCCACACTGCCTGGTCTTTTCTCTGTTTTAAAGAATTATCTACTGCAACCACACTTTATGTAAATTTTCTTGAACTTTGGTTTATTAACTAAGTTGTGTAACAGCAGAGAAGTGCTCAGCCAGTTCCCACTGGCCCCAACACACAAACCTCTCCAACAACAGATCATTTCACATTAGAGAATATTCTCCTTTGCAGCTCTGTTAAATTATCACCTTCACTTTGGAAAACAGCACCCTGTGACCAAAGAAAATGTTTTTTTAAATAGAAGATGGTCCAAGAGCTCTGCTTCTGGAAGCAGCTCTACCTAGTGCCACAGCAATTTCTTGTTTAGAAATCACATCCTTCCCACCAGCACAGTGCCCAGGGTGTTAGAAGCCATCACATGCAGAAATTGCTCCATGATTCTTCCTTTCAAAGATTCATGAAAGGATTTATCATTCCTCTGGAATATTTAGAGCAAACTACTCATCTTGACTACCCTCCAAACAAATCACTGGGAAAGTTTCCATGTCATGTCACTATACAGTGCTTTGTCCATGCAATTCTCAGCTTGTCTGGCCAGCACTGTCAGCACTAGGCCTGTCTGGGTGCTCCCTCCATCTGAAACATGCCCCAGCTTTTCTAGACCTTAGAAGATTCGTGTATTTTTTGGTATTTTCATGATGCTGTTGAAAAAGAGCTGGTATCTCAGTACTTGAGCCACCCCTCTAAAAAAATTGCCATTCCATTGTGGAAATCTGCATTTATAAACCAACAAGTGTCATCAGGGGCGATCTCTGCAATAAAGGGAAAGTCACCATGCCAGATGAGAATGAAAGAAGTCCACTTTGCAAATAAACTCCTATAGCTTATTAAATTTCTTGCTATATTTCTACAAAATGCAAGTGAAAACATCTGGGAAAGTTGTATTGATATTTTCTTAGCAAGGTATCACTTGACAAAACTCAGTGTGCATGAAAACTGTGTGTGTATTAGTGAAGTGCTGCCTCACCATGGTCAACCACACTCTGTTTCACCCACTCCAGCAGCCTCTCACCCTCCTGAAGACACTCTAAGGCAGGGTCAGCCCACCTCTGAGGGAAGGTGGCTCTCAGGAGAACCTCAGTGGCACACCAAGTCCCAAGGGCTTTACTTTAGATATTCACCCAACAGTAAGATACAGCAGCCTCCAGCAAACTGCTGAGAGAAGATAGAACCTCTCCCTTTCTTAACCCCTTGGTTAAATACCCAGAAAAACAAAGGCCCAGCATTTTTTGTTCTAAAGTTCCCCCCATTAGATTCCAGCCCAGCCAAACGTGCATGTTTCAGAAGCCTGCACATGTCAGAAATCTCTCAACAGAGACTTTAATGACAAATGTACAACGTGGCTGGTGAAAAGAAGTTGCCATTTATAGAGAGCCTTTACTAAGAACTTTCTCACTTCTCCCATCTGTGAACCCTCATGAAAAAAAGAACAAGTTTTCCCCAAAGGTATAAATATATATCATGTTCTAATAGCTCAAGAAAAGGGCAATGGCCTTAGATGTTTAAGATTTCAACAGATGTGACAAAGGACTCCAACTCCTGTTCCTAGAAAGGGAGGCCCACGGTGCTCCCACAGCACCACTTGTTAAGTATTTTTATTAACCAATAAAACATTCTGAATTCTTCCACAGTTTTGCAGCAAGGTTTTGTTTCAGTTTCACCAAGATATCTTGCAGGTAGAGCACACCAGCTAAAAAAAATGACCTTAAAGCATGAGAAGAAACACTCCCAGCCCTGACACTGTGCTCTGGGCTCAGCTGGGAGCTGACAACTTTTAGTTCATCAATATTTTGGCTGGATGACTTGTAACAAATTAATGCAATAATTCCCTTACTGTCTCCTCCCTCTAACCAGGTGAGGTTGTGCTGTCTCCACAATCAAAATAAGACATTTTTGATTCATTATTTACCTTTTATTGTTTGGTTTTGCTTTGGTTTTTAATTACTACTTGTACACAAGGCTTTTCTGCCACCAATTTTTAAGGACACACAAGATTCTCCAATCCCATGGACTTCTAATATTGGGAAACAGCTAAGGCACCACCAAGGCAATGGAAGTTAAATCACTCTAAAATAAATTAATTAAAAAATATGTATTTTCATCTTTAAGTTTGCTGCCTTATTCTGACTAAAAAGGCCTCACCTCAGAATTTCCCCAAAAAAAGACATATTTGGTAAAGGTTTTCTGCCATTATAACATGATAACCCCAGTAGCTCAACCATCCTGTCTCTGCTGTTTAATTCTACCCAAATCTGACAGCATCTGCCTTGTTGCTGTTTCCATCTCCCCATTCAGGTGATCACACTTAGCACCAAGATTCACAACTGAAAATTATTTTGACATTCTAATGCCATTTCCTTAGCCACAAAGAATTTCCACATCCCCAGAGAAAAAGAGATTCTAAAACCCTACTACTGCTTTTAATTCTATTAGCTGTCCCTAGTAAGTTGATTTTTCTAACCTATTCTAATCCAAATCTAAACTGTTCTTGTCCAGCAAAAATGTAAAAGCTTGACCCAATGAGTGACCCAAGCAAGTAAAATAGTAAAGACACAATATTTGCTTGGAAAAAGACCATTTAAGTTCACTTTAACCCCAAGAAAAGAATTATGAACATATTTTCTTTTTTTAAATGTCAGGATAATTATTTCAAATACTCCTGAAGAAAGGGTGAGTATCATTAGTCACTTATGAAACAAATTCTACTTCCTAGTACTTCACTTTTTATCTTTATCATACAGAGTGAACTCCTCCCTAGTTCCTTCCAGAAGTGCAGCCTCACTCAGTGCACAGGATGATGAGACTCAGATTAAATCAGAGCTGAATGACTCAGATGATATCCTGAAGATGCAGGTTACCTTGAAAGCTTCAGTGCAGAGGGGAAAGACTGAAGGAGATGGTTCTGAAGAAAGCACTGAACCTCAGGGGAGGTCATTTACTGCCCTTTTTTTCCCCCACCACAACCACCCTCACTGGGACACTTTCCTATTTGTTTTTTTCCAGATAGCACATAGTTAAAAATCTACTGGTTTTGCTTCCATACATATTTACAAATATATATGCATTCAAACAGTTAATTTCCAATGTTCTTTACATGTCATCTGATGTCTGACCCTCTTCCAAACTACAGCAGTTTCCATGTTCATTTTTCAATATATAAAT